>APFE031492142.1:5940-17855 GCA_000404065.3 Pinus taeda | reverse complement strand
TCTTCACCCCTGTGAGCATCACCTGATGCAATGAGTGCTAAGTGAACTATTCAAAAAATCATGAGAAATTAGTCAGTTACGACTACCTCTCATGGAAATGGTCATACATGAATGACTTAAAATCATGAGAAATTAGTCAGTTACGACTACCTCTCATGGAAATGGTTATACGTGAATGACTTACTTAACGCAGTTGAATCCCAAAAATGATATCTAACCATAAAACAGTTAAGAGGAGTGGGGTGGTGTCAATTAAGGCAAAAATATTTGAAGATATGTCGCCAAAAAAACATTTATTATCATAAACTAGGGGGAACAGTCGAATTTGAATTTAAAACCCCCTATAAATTACGCATGCCAATTCAATAGAGAACACTTTGTGCTCTAAGACTTGTTGGTGAATTTTGTTGTCTCTCGCATATGAGCCGAGCATTCTAAGAAGAATTCTTGTCACTAGAAAATTGTTCTCTCGTAGCCTCGGGTTTGGGAGCAGCTGTGTCTGACATACTAGAACCATATGTGTTGAGTGTAGATGCTACGCTTGTGGTGCCCATGGTTCCAAGGTCACCTAGGCCCAAACAAACTATGGCTAAAGAGAAGCAACCTTCCATGAAAGAAAAGAAAGCAGCCACGAAGGAAGAATCTAAGAAGACAGTGTGAGTGTGCGTGTCACTGAGGAAACATACTAAGACACAAGAGAAGCAAAAAAGGGATAAGCAGCAAGATAAGGTAGTGAACCTAGAGGAGGAAGAATTCCAGGGCATTAAGGATATTGTTGTCGAAGGAGTAGAGCCTATTACAAGGTTTCCCAAGTATATCCCCCTACGAAAGGGAAAAGCTAAGGTCACAAATGCCCCTAATACGGGGAAATTTATAGTTTCAACAACTTTGTTGCATGAGCAAGTAGTGTTCGAGGGTCCTAGGCTCGCGCGCATTCCATGACTCAAAATGGAATATTGGAACCTTGTGGACCACACCAAGTTTCTGCACTTAGGAACATGCAAATACATGCAAAAGACCTACTATGATGATACACAGGTTAGAATTTTGGAGACCATGAAGTGGGTGCATGGTGTTGAGCAATCAGGGTTGCTCAATTTGCTGTTAGCACAACATTATCACTGAATCCCCATTAATATGGTCTATGTGTGCCAAATCCTCATGATGGTGCATGATGGGTGCCTATGGCTTGGAGAGCCTATCGCTATCACTGACATGTTCATCCAAAGGATGAGTAAGTTACCATACAAGGGCACTAAGCCTATGAAAGAGTTTGGAGGAAAAACTAGAGAGAGAGAATTGGTAGATAAGATGGAGTTTAGGCTGATAAAAATGTCGCAAGGGTATTCTATCACATCCATATCAAACCCAACAGTGCAATTGGCTGCTTGGATCCTAGCAGGAAAAGTAATGAGAAAATGTTGTGCGAATGAAGTTCTCGCACTGGTCATTTCACTCACATCATAGTGCGTGAAGGGGGTTCAATACAATTGGGCCAAGTACCTATGTTAGGAGTTCCTAGCGAACTGTCATGAGGCCTAGGAGGAGAGGAGGCCATTTCATTATGTCTACCTATTATTATCAATTATTTTGGTTGCATTGAGGTTACGATAGGATACCGAGTTTCCTCAGCACAAAGAAGACTTTCCTAAGGTAGTGAGGTTTGCCTTGCAATGGACCTCCAAAGATCTAGAGTATGTTAAGGAGACGAAAATATTTTGGGTGTTGATTGAGATGGAAATGCACATGGAAATTAACTAGTGGTCAAGGTTGTGCCCCACCTTATATGAGCAGCTATCAGGTTATGCAGAATTCAAAGCACACTTTCACAAGGTCTCGATCAAAGCATGCAAAGACCGTGAGCAGAAATGGAACGAATTTCCTTATATGCTGACAGACAAAGACATTCAGGAATTTGTGGGAGTTTTGCCACAAGAATGGTGCATGCCTACGGAAGTAGATGCCAGAACAAGCATAGGCACAGAGAGCTTGGCTGCGTAGAAATAGAAGGACGTCACCTAGTGGGCTGCATGCACCTTAGCTATGCAAAAGAAGAAGGAGGCTACTATGGAAGCTATAGAGAAGGCCCGTCTAGAAAAGGAGTACGCTGCAAGGCCCAGGAAGAGCACGAGCAGAAGGATGTAGAGGACATCGAACAATCTGCTTCTCACCACACTGATGATAAAAAACTGTTTGAACAAGAAGGAGGTGGTAGTGAAGAGAAAAAAACTCCTTTCATCCTGAAGAAGTGCACGTAGAAGAAACAGAGTGAGCAGTGAAAGAAACAAAAGTGTGAAAATCAGATGCATGTAGATCCCATGGTGTTGATACAGGGTGATCTCGATGAGACTAGCGACAAAATTTGAGACACCACTACAAAGGTGTTGTAGCAATTCGAGGAGCAATATATGCAGACACTTGGGGGTGTTCATAAGGATATGTGTGAGTTACATATCCAAGAAAATAGAATTCAGGCAGATATAGGGAAGATGAGAGACATGCAAGGTAACCTAATGCAAGGGAGTTGTGGAATATCAAACATTCACTGGCCTCAGGATGTTATAGTTTTTCCTTTGCTGTAAGGGTCACTTTGCATGGAGATGGAGGACTAGCAGACGATGCTTCACACAGTCAAAAACACGAGGTTGAACCTTGTCGTGTTGCCACTTGAGTCTCTGCATGCGTTACATGAGGGGGTTGTGCAAGAGCTCAGGATTAGAGAACAATGAGAACTCACTTTAGTCAGTAAGCTCAAAGTAAACAATCAAATTTTTTTCACAGAAAAGACTCAAGCCTTGCAGGAGTAGGAGGAGTTATGCACACAACGTCAAAATCTGGTTGCAACAATCGAATAGGCCTGCAAATTTGTGCCTGAGTTGGGTATACCTGATGATGCAGAGGCCTCAACCAAGGTAAGTACACTGTTGTTGCAGTGTGCACTTAAAAGGAGAAGGTCAATAAGGTGAATTTCAACCTTAGGATGTAGATAGTTGAACTGACATTGAATTTTCATCTGGCCACACTGCTTGAGGTGCGAAAACAAAGGAATGCAATGATTAAGTGAATCCATGGATCAAATAGATGTCATTTTCCAATGGTGCGGCAGGCTCTTCACTCAGGCACCGGGCCTGTGGGAGACATTACATTACGATCCTATGCTACAACAATTGAGCATAGAACTTAGTGAAGCACAACAACAATGTGATGAAATCATCACGATAACACAGACATTGATGCCAGGCCAACATCTTGCATGCCTATAGGAAGGTAAATAAAAATTGGTGTAGATATAGGAATTGTAGAAGAAGAAGTAAGTTCTCAGCGCACTGCTTAAGCCTTAGACAGAGGAAGATAGCGAGTTCTCATAGACCATTAACAAGAGGCTAAAGTCTATGCAGCAGATGCAGAGGACTATGCGATTGGTAGTAGAGGGGCCAACCACAGAGAAGTTAGTCCAGGAGGTGCAGCAAGTAGTACTTAAGGGCACCATAAAACTACAAGCATTGGAAAAGGCATTCAATGAACTCTGTTAGAAAGTCGAACAACCAACTGAGTGACTCAAGGGTGAGTCACAATCGTTGTGTTAGGGCCCTGTTGGGATGACGTTCCCAGGGGCAAAATGGAATTAATTAGTCATTTTTTGTAACCAATTTTGAGAAAGATGTAAAGTCTCTATGATTTGTGGATGCAGAGCGTGTAAATGAATAGGAGTCAAAGGGGCTTAGCCCCTTGTTCCAAGTAAAGTTTTAAGTCAGTTTTGAGATTCACCCATGGTTCGTGGACCATGGCTTTGTATGAAAAAGTCTATAAATAGTTGATTCTTAGTGAAAGGAAGAGGTAACTAGATGGAACTAATATAGAGAATTGAGTTCATTGGAGAGTCTTGGGCATAAGCTAAGGCAAGAAGGCTCTTCTTTCTACGCTTATGTAGATAAAGGGAGGCTCCGTAGTTGAGTGGACGGAGGCCTCGGTAGAGTCCGCAGCTGAGTGTGCAGACCCCTAAAATTGTGTGTGCAAAGTAGTTTGAGTGTATAATCTGTTCATTGAAAATCAAGAAAGACAGTTTTCCAAAGAATTATTGAATATTTATGTTCATATCTATTTATGTTATATGCTCCTGATAAATGACTTGTTTTATGAAATACTTATTAAATACTATGCAATTATCTTGAATCAATCTTAATAATGTACACAATGAAAGTCTAGATATTTCTGCGAAGTTTCTGGTGATTTCTCTTATTTTTTCTAACGAAAGTAATATATCTACATAAACAACTATTTAGGATTGCTTTCTGATGTGCATAAGTAGGTAAATCGATTGTTAAAGGTCCTCAAGGACTAATCATAAACCTCCACGAAGGTCTGAAGGATGTTTTAACAAAGTTACAGTAATGAGCCCTAGAGGTCTATCGATCTGCATGGGGCAGATCTAAGGCACTGGAAGACATCACACTAGTCTCTAGATGCAGAAACTTGGTTCTTGCATCCCCCCATACTGCTTCGGCTGAGATTGTAGCCTGTGCAACATGGGTTTCTATTGAAAGGGCGAGTAGTGTAAGGTTTTGTTGTTTGGTGAAACTAACTCCCAACCTGGGTCAGGATCCCCAAAGACAACACAACCATGGTCTTACAGGTGTTCTAATGAAGAGATATGTGGTAGTAAAGTAAGATGCAACCAAGATGAAACAATAATGATGGTGGTGCGAAAATGATCTATGTGAAAATGGAGCAATGATGCAACAATAATGATTTCATTTTTATTATGAGTATCTTAGTAAAGGCACAATAATAATGATCTGAGTGAAGTAGCAGTGATGATGATCTCAACAATGACACAAAAGAGGATTGGTGTCTTGGTATTGGAGTGGCTTAGTAATTCAAGGGTCATGGTCTTAGTATTTGTCAATTGGAATCTCTATAAGAATAATTTTATGTTGGTTTTCCTCTCCAAGAGGGAGAGGTTTTGGCCCTGGAAGAAAGCCAACATTTTGTTTTCTTGTATCTTTGTTATGGTAGCTATTTTATGAATTAAAGAAGACATGATAACATTAAAGAATATGCTAATGAGATAAATTTTAAATATCTCACAAATAGTTATCATGCTAAGAAGAATCTCATTAACTCCATGCCCTAGATTCTTTAACACTAGCCTTGTTTCATTGTGAGTTTGTTTAGTTGAAGAAGCTCTTGGGAGAGTTGTTTGAGCAATTCTTGGACATTATAGTGATATATTGCAACAAAAAAAAGTGTGATCTGATTGGTAGAGAATCTCATATTTGATGACAACTAAAAGTGTATAGATATCAAGTATCATTACATTCGAGACATTGTTTAGAGAGGAGCCATGAGAATCCATCACATATCAATAGATGAGAAGATGGTGGAAATTATCACCAAAGATTTGCCAAAAGGGAAGTTCTTGATTTTCAGAGAGAAGGTTGGACTGATGGATGTGACCCATTTGAATAAGGGTCTTCACTGATCGAGAACATTGAGCATATGTCTTCCCCCTTGGTAGACCTCCCAAGGTGGGAATCGAGTGTTGACAACTCTTGAGGTTGAGGGATCTCTAGACAATAGGTGTATGTGATCCATAATCTTGTACTAGATCAAGTATCTCCCTTATTGTCACTATAGGGTGTGTATGATCTTTGTCTTTCATGACAATTTAGGTATCTCCCCCTATTAGGATTAGCAGAGTATACCCGAGTTGGCATCATACCTACATGTCAAGCTTATTGGGATAGTCCCTCCCCATCTAGCCAATGGGTTGTGGAGGCTTGGGACATGTGATCCTTACCTTTAGTAAGTCACGTATCTCACCCACACTTATATTATGATGCAGGTGTTCTACCAGATGACTCTTAAGGGTCATTGCTAGGAAGATCGATAAGCAATAGGATGGATGTGATCCTTATCTCTTATAGAAAGTGGTACATCATCCATTTATTACATAATGGGTTGGTTGTGATCCTTGCTCAGTAAGTTGTATCTCACCTATTACTTGATATAGGGTGTTAGTTGTATCTCCTGTAGAATTATTCTTCTTTATATTCGAGAATTATTTAGAAGATATAGTTGAGCCAAGATGGTCATAGATAAAACATGCTTTGATGATGAGATATTTGCGACGATCACATGATACACTTGGAATTTCTCCCTAAATGAGAGGGAGAAATAATTTTGTAACCCGGTGAAAAATTCCAATCATTGGACTAGATTCATCCTTCCAAGAGGACCAAAATATACCTTGGAAGCACTAAATTTGGATAAGAAGAAGTGTATTTTTGAAGTTAAGCGCACAAGTAAACAAATTGTCAAGGTTAGCTTAAGGACAAATTGCCCCTCCAAAGTTTCATATAAATACAAGTGACCTTAAGATCATTTGGAAATCACATCACAACTTCTCATCTTCTCTCTTGCTTGTGAATGGACTTGTGTAGTTCTAATGCAACTCTTTCTCTTCACATGTGTGAGGGTCTCTTGGCATCTCGCACTTGTGCTTTGAATTTCTGAAATAGGTATCTTTGACGAGTGTTGACTTGGGGTCTTTTGGCATTATTTTCTATGGTTTTTCTTGGAGAAGGGTTTTTCCTCTAGGACACATCTTATGGTACACATATTGAGATTTTTTGGTCACTTTGTCCTTCCTGACCATAGTTAATTGGTGGTTTCTCTCTCCTTTGACCACAAAGTTTTTGGGACTATTTTGACTATGATCTAACCATCATTTAAGGCTGAGTTGGTTGACCTTTGACCAAGCTCTTGGAGGACTATTATGATTGTTAACTTGGGATTGGTTAGGGCACAATGACTATTGTCAACTTTTCAGAATTGCAAACTTTATAACACTTGACTAGATTTGAATTTTTCATCATTGGCATATTGGATCTTGGTTGGTATATTTGTTGGATAAGTAAAAGCCTTGACTTTGACTCTTGTTTATGGATTTGACTCATTGTACTCTCTATTGAACATTTGAAGACAATCTAATAATAGAAGAATTCTTAACAGGTTTTCCCCTTTATGGTGTTTTTCCTTCGTCTTTGACCAAATTGGTGTCTCTTGTTGATGCTCTTGATTTTCTATAATTGTCATTGCATTTATTGTTGTATCTTCAATTTCTATAGATTATTAGAAGAATTAATTTTTACTGGAAAATATTTCTTATTAAAAAATTAAATTAGGCTAAAGTAATTGACATAGCATAGAACATTTGAAAATTAACAATAAGGTCACACTTTTCTTCATTAACACAATTATCCAACAAAACTCAAATCTACACTTTTCAAGGACCTAGAGTTGAACATCCATATGTATCCATCCTATATAGTATGTACTCATATATGTAAGGTAGTGGATCCTAATATTGGAACTAAAGTTTTGAAATGAGAATAAAAATGAGAATTATCTAGTACTTATAGTACTCTAACTTTTATTTGGAAGACAAGCCTCTAGAATGACTTCCAAATATCAAGTTTAAACAACAAACATACTCCCTAAGTGAGATATAAATATGATTTATGCTTCACTTAGGGCTTCTAAAAATCTTATGTAGCATCAATTTTGAACATTATTTTATTTTGAGAAGGACCATGTTGTGGTTCTCCAACTTCTACAAATTTCTTATGAGCATTATTTTTACATGCACATTAATAAAACAAGTGCCATTTCCAAAGTTAAATACAAACTTCTTGGTTTTAAATGAGCTAATATTTATCATTCTATAAAGCTACCTTGGGGAACAATGTTTCAATATATACAAAATGTGTGCCATAAGATTCTAAAGTTTTCCATCCATATTACTTTTTTTAAAGTTGTGTTTTCTTTCAAAAAAAAAAAAAAAAGATCACATTTTACATGGTTTAACCCTAATTACATATTAAAATTAAATTGTTATAGAATTGGTATGTGTTCCAATGGAAAACATTATTTTGACAAAAGGGGATTAGGTTGACCTCCTAATTAATGGTTAATTTATTGGGCTAGAAATGGTTGAATCTATGGAGACATGAACTTATTATGCTCAAGAAATTATTAATGTAGATTATGCTACAATTTTGATAATTGATGTCACTCAACCACATTTGATTATGGAGGGTGTTGATGAAGGGGAAATTCATCAATGGAAGGTCATGGATTTGAGGCACAACATAGTTAAATTGAAATATTGAAGCATGTAATACATGTTATTGATAATACACTAATGATTTTGATGATCAAATACTAAGCTTATTTACATTGGTTTACACATGTAATTGGTTCGTCCACACTCTGGATTGGAGACAAGGTAGATCTTCTGAAGATGGAGTGAAAGTGGGTGAGGGCTCCATATTCAATAGAAAGCTTGGGTATAAGGTGCATAGAAAGATGGTAAATAAAGGATGTGTAGTGGTCAGAATTGGGAAGGTGTTAGAAGAGGATGGTCCTCTACCACATCCATGAGTATTTGAGCATACACTAGGGGGTGCATCAAAATATTTTGAGATTTGACCATAATTAGATTTTAAGCCTCACTATCATGATCATGGCATAAATATTCCCGTAAGATAGGGTTACATTTCATGTGCGCAAAGGTTTCTCTTACACATGAATGGAAACCAACAAGAATGTACATTTCCAAAGGAATGATAGTGTCTCTGAGGATGATATGGTTCACAGTGAAAGACTATGTGAAATGATATTTAGTATTTTTGTAGAAGAGATACATAACAATTTCCAAATGTGTAGGATTTGGGACAACTATATACATTCTTTGGTTAGATGGCAAATAAATAAGTTAGTTGAAAATAGACTTAAGATGTTTAGGGTCAAGAAAAAAGTTCAAGGAGCCATACAAGGAAATGGAAATATGGGATTTTATAGATGACACAAGACTTCCCTTAAATAGATGGGATGGTGATACTCATAATGAAGAAGAGCTAAACTCAATTGATTTGCATGTAAAAGGGCCATATAAAAGGGTTTAAAGAGTTGTGGTTACCAAAAGATTGTAGAAGTCCAATCATAAATATATGAAGAGATGAAATTCAAGTTTTGGCAATATCTAAGTGTTGCAAGAAAAAATGTCTTCAACATGTGGATATGAAGACCATTGCAATAGCTAGAAGGGGTTTGAAAGAGAAATGAAAATGGTATCAGGGTATTTGAGAATGAAGGAGAAATTATTTGGATAAAAAAATCCACCTCAAATGTTTTCAAGGATAATGAAAGTGGCACTCTTCTGGAATCCAATTTCAGAGAAATATAATGGAAAATTTTATAACAGTGTTGGGTAGAGAGAGAGATTTTCCCCTCTCTTTAATATAAAACCTTCAATAAATATTAAAATAAATAAAAAGGTCGAGAGCTACAACATTTTATTTGAAGTTGTGATTCTAATTTCTTAACCTCCGACCCTCCCGACTATCTAACGTTTGGGGTTGAGGCATTGTTTTCAAAATACTTTTGTTTATAGTTCCCAAATTCCAACTTTCCGACTCATCTGACTATCTTATAATCAAGGGTAAAAACATTCCATCCAAAACATTTTTAGTCCCATGTCCCAACACCCTGACTGTCATATGCGTGTATATTTATCTATTATGTTATTTTCTCATTTATGTTTTTTTTTAATAAAGTAAGATTGGATATTGGGAAATTATTAAATAACGATAACAATTGATTCCAGAAACCTGATACTCCAATCTCTGAACAAGTAAAGCCTTGCTCCGCGAGCCGGATGTAATTTATGCTTTACATGCTTATTTATGAACTAGTACATGCTTTTTTTATTTATCAATTTTGCATGCTTTGTTATTAATTCACCATGATTCCTACGCAAAAGTTGTTCGAAAACCAAAACAAATAGCTTTCCATGTTAAAGTTTCCCAATTTTTATGAATAAAATTTCTCATTTGTTGTGAAAGAGATTCTGATACTCCATTGAAATTTGTTGGTTACTGGTTAGTATTTAGCTTATTATAGATTTGCTAGTTACTGGTTACTATTTAGCTGGGTGTTTATAATAAATTCTTTTCTCATCTTGCTCTCTTTTTACAGGTCCATAACTAAGTCCAGAAACCTCCGACCACCAATCTCTGACTAAATAAAGCCTTGTTCCACGAGTTGTTTTTCTGTTTTAAATACTTATTAATGAATGAGCATGTGTTTCTTTGGTTTTATCAATTTTGCATGATTTATTATTAATTCTCCATGATTCCTACCTAGAAGTTGTTCGAAAACCAAAAAAATAGCTTTCTATGTTAAAATTTCCCAACTTCTATGAACAAAGTTTCTCATTTGCTATAAAAGAGATTCTGAAACTCCATTGGAATTTGTTGTTTACTGGTTAGTATTTAGCTTTTTGTTGTTTACTGGTTAGTATTTAGCTTATTATAGATTTTATGATTATTGGTTAGTATTTAGCTTGGTATTTATAATAAATTATTTTCTCATCTTACTCTCTTTTTACAGCTATTTTAAAAATGGGTAAAAAACTAAAAATGCAAGCTACCAGACAAGCAATTCAAGAAGTTAAAATGAAAATGAAACTCACTGATGTCCCAGAGTTTGAAGATACAAATTTCAATCCACCATTCATCTTAGACACTACTTACTACGTGTTCTTGGGAGGAAATCTATACTTTCCATGAAGAAAAGTAGTCGATAAAGTCATAAAGTTCAGATTATGATTATTCTTTAGATTTTGAGACCATTAGGTGTTGAGATTTTCTGTTTGGAGCAAAATAGGAAAAATATCAGGTGTTGAGATTTTCTGTTTGGAGCAAAATAGGAAAAATATCAGTTGATGACAAGTCCTAAATTAACTCCAGCTGAAAAACCTGTGGTATGCCTCTATTGCGTGGAGCCTAAATTATTTTATAGTATTGCTGGTGCGTATTACAGTATTGCTGTTATGTGGTGCGTATTACAGTATTGCGTATTTGAATTGAGTTGAACGCATTTGAATTGAATTGAGTGGTGCGTATTTGAATTGAGTTGAACCCATATGGCTGGTGTGCATACTAACGCTGTAACTTTGTTATGAATAGTAATATTACATTGAGCTGGAGAGATATACAAATGTTGTAAATACAAACGCTTCATTGTAATATATATGAGCTACAAATAAAGTGCAAGTGCATCACAAAGGGAATATATTGAAGGTGCAAACAGTAACAAAGTGCAGGTGTTAAAAGCTATTAGAATGCAATAATACACTTAAGAGATCATAAAGGCCACAATAGAAACTAATGGCATTGAAAAATTAGTTTTACATGTTGAGAGTGAAGAGGGTAAGACCTACTCTACCTGAGTTACTCCAAACAAGAAACTTTTTTGTGTGAAGTGCAAACAAGAAACTTTTTGTGTGAAGTGCAAACAAGAAATTTTTTTGTGTGAAGTGCAAAAGGGTAGTTTTTTTTTTTTTAAAGGCAAAAGTAGAGAGGCATAGGCAGTTTTTTTTGTTGTTGTGTAACAACAAAGTCATAGGCAATTTTCTTTATTGCTCGTTGGATATTGGAGATTAGATATTGGAGATTATTGTGTTTTTTGTTGATACAAATGGCGAAAACTCAAAGTGCAACAGCCTTACAACATCACATATAGCGAGTGGGGCGAGATGGATGAAAGAGAAATTAGTGCTATTCGACTATGTCTCGCTGATGATGTCGTGTTTAATATTGTGTCTGAGACAACAGCTGCTGTCTTGTGGACGAAACTGGAGAAAGTGTACATGACCAAATCCTTATCCAATAGGATTCTCGTGAAGCAACACTTGTACGGTTTGGGAATGAAGGAAGGTACATCGATTGCTCATCATTTAAATTCTTTTAATACTCTTCTTGTGCAATTAAAAAGTATAGAAGTAAAAATTCCATCCGAGGATAAAGCTATTACTTTATTGTGCTCGTTGCCCAAATCATGGGATCATT
>APFE031492139.1:0-20269 GCA_000404065.3 Pinus taeda | reverse complement strand
GGTTTACGAACAACTACTGGAAGAGAACTTTTGAAAACCAAACACAGTTTTTGTTGGCAATGGTTGCATTAGAGAAACCCTCTCTAAGTTGGGTTTCTCTAAGTTTTTACACAGGTGTCATAGTTAGGAATATTCAAATGAATCTTTGAAGGCCATTTTTCCAAATGTAAATATTACATAATATTTCTATTTTTTCTATAAATTTTTGACACCATTTTCTAGAGGCTGGAAATGATTTTTTCAAATATGAAATATGTGTCTGGCGAGAAAGGTCTCATTTAAAAAAACATCTTTTTGTTTTTACACACCTATCAAAATTTCGGATATACGAAGAAATATTTGGACCCTATTTTCTAATAAATCAGGCAATTCACATAATTATTTATCCATGAAAATATTTTAAGAATTCAATGCACATGAAATATTTTAAGAATTCAATGACAAATACACTTACTCCTACATGCATGGAAGTCCATGGATGTTTTCCCAAGAAAAGAATCTCGACCCTTTATCATATGAATTTTTTTCAAGGAAATAAATTTGATTCTTATTTCTTCATGCACCATATGCAAACACAATAATTTTCATATAACATAGTTACTTGTCTTTTAATGCATGCTTGGAATCCCATTTTAAGAGTTGAATGATAAAAACACTTACTCCTACATGCATGAAATTCCATGGATGTTTTCCCAAGAAAATAATCTTGACTCTTTATCATATGAATTTTTTTCAAGTAAATAAATTTGATTCTTATTTCTTCATGTGCCATATGCAAACACAATGATTTTCAAATAACATAGTTACGTGTCTTTTAATGCATGCTTGGAACCCATCCTTATTCTCTCTTGGCTTCATTCTACGTTTATTATGTCATTAGTTCCCATATTTTCCCACATGCTTACAATAAGTGGAATTGAGAAAATGCAATAGCTTTTCTAAATTCTAAAAGAATTCCATAGATCACCCATAAATCACTCCATAAATCAGATTTTTCCTAAATCCTAAAATCACTCCATAAATTATCCATAAGTTATTGTAAATATTTTGTTAATAAAATAAATTATTATTTGAGGAAATTATGCACTCAGAAAAGACACTCGAAATAAGATTGTCAATTCTTCACGATTATAATCTTTAAAGATTCTAGATAAGATTAAGCGTGGGAGGTAAATTCCCTTAGAAACAACTTAGCTAGAGAAAAATTCTAAGACTCGTTTCCTTTAAAGTATCGTGGGTGAGAAAGGTCGGCTTTACAAGCAAAAGCCTATGAAAGAAAGCATTAAATCTTACGAAAGAGGGACGCCTCGGAATCAGAAACATTATCATGAAGAAGGGAATAGATAACCATTGAGGAGATCAACAAGAGGTTTTATTAATCTGGGAAAGCCAAACAAAGCTTGGGGAGAACCTGGAGGTTAGTTTAGTGGTTGGAGGGACAATGTCTCTGGTGCAGGGTTTCTGTGTGGCTGAGTTCTTTAGAAGTCTCTAATTTGGTTTTATGATGTTTTAGATAATTAAATTAAGTGTTGTATATAACTATGTGCGTATAATTATATTTATTAATAATTTTAGTTCGTCTCATTCACTTTTTGATTTAGCACAGGCTTATGTGGTCGCCGAGCCACTCTGGAAACTGCACAAAACGCTTGTTGTCTATTCGTTAACGTGTCCTAACTGCACACCTCTATCAAAACACCTTCCTCGTCGGTCTTCGCTATTGGATCAGACCATGCAGGCGCCACTGCCATTTGGAAACTGCGCACGCGTGAATCTGTTTCCACACGTAAAATATTTCAATCTGGCATTTACCGAACTAATTCCCTACCATTCCTTCATGTAATCTAATCTGCTTAGCAATTTGAGTATTGTAAGAGGGTAAAAGTCATTGTCTGCATTTTCTTACATTGCATCGGGATCTAATTATTCAAATCTGTATATAAGTGGTTTTTGAATTTCCTTTCAAATTGTTGTAATTGAAATCAATTTAGGAAAGGATGTCTCATAATAAACACCATCACTTCCACCATCACAGGAACCAGAACGCCGACTCGGAGGCGACGCCGTACGAGAAAGCGATGAAGGAGGAGAATCACGATAAGCGAATGGAGCATTTAGGTGAACTGGGAGCAGTTGCTACTGGAACGTTTGCACTGGTACTATATATATATATATATATCTCTCTTATTCCGTAATTTTTAGTAAGTTGATAAACCAAATCAGCTTTATAGAGTTTACCTATACAATTATAGGATTATAAATTCTCATTGGGCATGCAGTACGAAAAACATAAAGAAAAGAAGGATCCAGAGAACGCGCACAGGCACAAGATTGAGGAGGAGATTGCAGCAACAGCTGCAGTGGGAGCTAGGGGCTATGCCTTCCACGAGCATCACAAAAAGAAGCCAGCCAAAAAGAAAGTAAAAGATCACCATTTATAGCCACCTGCGCCCCATACCTATGCTTTAAAACGGTTTTCATTCTTTCGCTGAAAAAGTCATCCGTCATGTTGACACTGGCTTCAACATCAGTCGTTCATTGGATCTCTTTATGATCCTAATAAGCATTTTAACATAAATAATTAATAGTATTGTGATGCTGTTATTGTTATTACTATTTGTATAGTGATTCTTAGTCCACCAACACCTCAATTCCAATTCCATACCTGCAAAATTGTCATAGCTTAAAAGAGTGATTTAACATACTAGTTAATCTAATTATACCATTGGGAAGGAAAGATACCTCTTAATATCCTTCGCCTTTCGAAAAAAAGTTTTTTTTTTGTGTATCTAAATGCACTTATAATTAAAAACTGATTGTGTCTTTTATAATTGACTATACATGTATAATGATGAAAATTAGATTCCACTATATTAAAAAAATACTTTATAAAAAGTACATATCTTCAAAACATGATTTTCCAAATGGTGTTATAAAATGCTTGGCCATTTATCAAATGCCTAGATGTTCATTCACATTCCCCACGTCCCCACGACAAGTGGCTTCTATGAATGTGGACTACTCAAATGCCCTCTCATTCTCATTCTCATTCTCCTCCACTCTTGGAATAAAAAAAATCCAAAAAAAACATGATACCCCATTTATGCCCCATCATCAAGGCCCTTAATTCGCTAATCTATTTCAACTTCAATTCTTCCTTTAGATGTTTGGCTTCTTAGAGTAAGATTTGGGTAGAGAATATTAGGGTTTTTAGCCCGAGTAACTTTAGCATTTATGGCGAGGGTTTGGGAAGAGGTTCTGCTTGGGACTAAGAGTGGTGGAACTTCTGCTAAGTGGTGGAACTTTCGGTAAGATATACCAATGGAATGATTATGGTGACAACAATGAAATAATTCTCTTAAATTTTGGGATTTTGTAACAACAATTGAATGATTTCAGATTGTGCTATTGGTAAGGTTTTGTGTCACTCTTAATTTTTGTTTTTTTTTTAACAATTGTGCCATTTTTTTAACTTAAGAAAGGATGATTTTCTAGAAATTATCTCTCCATTCTAATGTGTCCCGTGGATTTGTTTCATTTTAAATAATGTGTTAGCCTAAGAGCCTAAGCCTTTAGAATAATTTGATTTTTGATGTTGCACATAAAATAAGTTGTGAAATATAATTGGCTTGCAAATCACCCACAATTGGAAATAGGGAATTGCATCAACGTGGACATGACTAGAAGCAAGGAATTACATCAACTTATTTGGATAAGACAATAAGTATAATTAGTACTCCAATAAACTCACTAACCACTTATCACTTAATCAAAAAAGAAAAAACCTTCACCACTCACCCAAGAAGCTTGCTTTTCTCCATCACTAGAGCTCAAGACTACAAATATGAAGATGCGTACAATGTAGCTAGCAATAAATGAAGAACTGGAGCCTGTTCCTTTGTAATCATATTCCATAACTAATAACTTAGTTGATAATCGTATGTGCTTACTTGATTGACTACATTCTTGATAAGAACAAGTAATGCTGAAGCTTTCTTATGGATTTAACATTGGTTGTTCAATTGATTGACAATATTCTTGATATGTAATAATTAATGTTGAAGATTACTTCTAGATTTAAAGAGGGTTGTTGAATTTCACTATTGCAGCTTCTTTTCTCTTAAATTTAATTTCTTCATTTTGTCCTTTCAAAAATCAATACACACCTAAAACTCAGAAAAACAACTTGCTAAAGAAACACAATTCATAGAGATTTAGATTTCAATACAAATAAGTACAATTTATAAACATATAACTCTAATATGTTTGATATATTATATGTGAATAAATAATAATTTTAAATATAAATATATATATATTCCTCATGTGAGAATTTTCCTAATTAATTATAGTTTTATATATGATATAATTTTTTAAAAATTATGAAATATCTTTTAATATTAAAAATTGTAAAGATTCCCGTAACATCTCTCTGAAGGTTATATATAAGTTTATTTTTTTGAATAGGTAATCATTATTAGCAGTTGTTTGTGCTACCATATTTGAAATGCCCAAATAGAAGTACTTGAGCAACTCGCAAGTTCTAAGCTTTATTCTTACTTTATTTCAACAATTTGCTTCCATATTTTGTCTCTTTGACTCTTTTGTGTTTTTTCGTAGTTGTATTCAACTTTTGGATTATTCTTACTCTATTTCAACAATTTTCTTCCATATTTTGTCTCTTTGACTCTACTGTGTTTTTAAGTAGTTGTATTCAACCTTTTTTAATCCAACTTTTCCTTATCAAACATCTTTGATTTGCATCTTCCTCTACTAAGGTTAGTGGTTAGGTATGGGCATGGATAAAAGCAATAAAAATCAGTAAATGTGGTTATCATTAAATGTGGTTCTTTGTTGGCTACCTATAGAGGTTTCGTTGTTGAAGAAGTGCAGAGAAATGCTACCATTAGGGGTTTTCCTTGCATCAAGGTTTTAAGTGGTTAAATGTGGTTATTTGGTGGCTTCCTTATGTAGTTCGTTCTTGAAGAAGTGAAAATAACTATGAGGGTTTTCTTGCATCAAGGTTTAGTTTTTAACTGCTAAAGGGTGAAATATTAAGATTTTATTTGATGTATTATTATTTTAGGTTTTAAAAATAATTGTAATATTAAATAAGTTGATATAATATTATTGTTGTATTGTTAATTTTATTTTTAAATTACAAATTATTTTTAATATTAGTTATATTTAATAATATTAATAATGTTATTGATATTAATGTTAATAATATTATTGTTCATGAGTTTTGGATAGATGGCAATTTGGTGCTATGTTAAGGCACTCTTTGATGTGAAGTTAATAGTTTAATCCCCTGGCCCGATTAGGATGATATATTGGTAATGATGAAGATGTAGTCCTGCCAAGCTTACAAAAAAATGTTAATAATATTATTAATAATAATATTTGTAACTCCTTGATTGGGATGCTGTTTTGGCTTATGACTTTTATTAAGTCTTGCAAGAAAACAATCACGCCTGTAATCAATAAAGTGATGAGGTTGCAGTCATGCACCGCACAATTCCTCCAAGTGAGATATGTCTCAATTAATTTAGGTTCTATGGAACATTCCCCTCGAAATCATCTTGATATACTTAAATTGGATCTCATGTTCCAATTAATTTGTATGTCTCAGTCCCTTTATTTCCTCGTCCATTCCATCTTCCAGGACGTAGGTGTTAACAAAAGCAGCGAAAACATTGTTTTCCCTTACAAAACATCATAAGCTAACGCTCTCAGTTCAATGACACTCATATATGAAATATGGTTAGAGAAAGGGGTAGAGAGACGTGAAGGCCGCGGATGAGGGAGTTCAACCCACTCTGCTTAGCACAATGAAAATGTAGAGTTGTTTGACCCCGATATACTAACCTACGTATGCATCGTGGTGGCTTCCTTGGAGGCTGAGTGTAGATGTTTAGGTGATGGCAATTGGGAAGTTCAAATTTTTTTAGTGCACCATATTTGGACCTTGGAGGGCGCGAGGGAAAAGTAGAACGAAGGATGGAATAGGTGGGTATTTAATTCAACAATACCCATCTCGCACTATGCAATCTACCCAGGGCTATAGGCATTGATTTACCTCATGTTCCTCTAACTTTGGCAACCACTAACTCCATCGAAATCTCTGTTGATTTAAGTCTTCACACTAGCTTGGCTCCCCTCCTCTCCCTTATCCTCCAGTGGCAAAAGTTAAAGGAAAATTTATTGTTGTCGAAGGATCATTTCCCAGCAGAAAACCCCAATAAAAGGCTGGTAATAAGCAGAACTCTCCCACAAGTGTAAACCACACCACTGAAGCAGAACCTTTTGAGGAAGAGACCATTTCCTATCGCTACTTTATCATCGAAGAAAATGTATAAAACGGTACACCTAGAAATGTTGGAGTAGGCCAAGAAGACCACAACAAAGCACAAAAACACCAAACAATTCCAGAGGGAAGCAAACACATTGATGAGGTCTCCCAATATGCTTTATCTGAAAAACTATTTCTTTAGATTATTATGTTGTTTAAGTTTTTATGGTAACACTAGTAGGTGTCCTTTTTGCAGGGTCTTTGTTTAGTTTTATATGTCCTATCTACATTTTTGTATGGCCCATGATTTCCAACCATATATTTGCTCATACTAAAGGACCAACTGGTTTCCATTTCACAAGAGATGATCGATCCCTATCTCTTTTCAATCCAGAATTAGCACTTTTCATACTTCTCCTCATCTCAACTATACCTTTAGAGTTCTTCTCACAATGTACTCTATGTAAAAAAAATTCGGTAATATAATGTTTCCTACTTGCCTACAAAAAAATAACAATATTTTTAAAAATATAATATTAATAAAACACTTCTAATAATACCATTAGTAATATTAATAAATTTATCGAGTTACATTAATAAATCAAATATATTATTAAAAATTAATAATATTAACAACATTAATAATATCAAACAAAAATATTAGTAAACTTAATATCGCTTATTGAGCCGAGAGGCTCATTCTACAACAACTGTGAAGGCGATGTGTAACTATGTCGATGTCTGTTCCTTTTAAAATGAAAACAAAATATTCTCTAAATAGAAAAACAATGTGAGCTATCATAAAAGGGAAAAAAGTATATGTTATCCGTGTTTAATTAGTTTTCCATATGAACGAATATAATTTCATGTGAACTAATTAGAATTAAAAAAAATGTGTGAGTAAGATGCTTAAACCTTACACTTTTTAAAAATATTTAACATATGATTTTAAATAAAAACTAGTTGAAGATCTATATTAACTAATTTTTGTTGACATCAACTTTATATATCACTATATATAAGAAAAAGTGTTAAAAGAAATTATTTGAATGTTGTATACAACAGAATATCCAATGTGGTTTACTAATAAAATATTTTACTATGAATTAAAAATATATTAATAACAAAAAAAACCATTTTAATGTGGGCTTTAGTAAAATCACTACAATTCACATGTTATGTTTAAAATATTTTACATATTGTTTTAAAAAATAATGAATATCTTATAAATTTATTGAAAAAGATAGTTTTTTTTTTGGTTAAAACATTTGAGGTGGTCTATGCATTTTAAAGTTTAACACTTTTTTAGGTATATGCTTGTATGTCAAAATCTAACAAAGCTTTTTTGGAATCACAAGTTTAAGTAATGTAATCTCTATAGCATTCAAAAATAAAATTTAAACAATGAAAATTTACACATTATTTTTTGCAATCTAAACTAAGTTTGCACGTGAACTAATTTGATCCCTCGAATCTCATGCTAGAACCCTACTTAAGATGGATCTATGTTGGTTTTATTATAATATTTTTTTATTAATGTTAAGCATAACATTAAAATTATTATTAGTATTGATGTTATTAACAACATTTAATAATGACATTAATATTACCCATAATACAATTATTATTAGCATTGACAATGTTAAGTTATTAACAATGATACATTAATTATAACATAAATACACTATTGATATGATTAATGTAATAATATTATTATATGTAACCTGTCATGTTATTGTTACATGTAATAATTCATTTTACTTTAATGTAATAATATTTTTATACTATTATAATGTTGTTGTTAATGTTATTAAATATATTAGTGGTATTATTAATATTACTATTATTTATAACATTTAGGTCATAGTGTTAACATTAATAATAATGTTGATGATGATATTGTTATCAATACATATAAGTAATGAGGAAGGAAATTAATACTAACAAACCATCATCATTATCACTAATATTAATAATAAGATTAACAATGTTCTATTATTAATATTAATATATTAATTATAACACACATATACACTTAATATTTTTAATATAATAATATTTATGTAAGGATCATATTGTTATTATTAATGTTAATATCATTAACAATAATAATGTTAGTATAAATAAACTTAAAAGTGTTATATTTCCTTAATAACCAATCAATTTATTTGTAATTTTCCAAGGGTAAAAATCTAGAAATATAAACAACAAATGTTCTAGAAGCTTAAATCACACATGCACTGAGTTTTCTAACATGCAACAACAAAAGATAAATTAGAAGACAAAGACGTCAATACATAAGAACACAAGATATACCTAGGACACCCCAACTTCGGGAAACCTACAATGTTGTGTGTATTCCATTATTTTAATCTACCACAAAGGATTTTCATCTAAGAATAACAAGTGAAAAATTCCTAGTTTACAAGAAGTAAAATACTCATCCACTCTTTAGCTAAATCAATTCCCTTCGTGGCTATTGGATCTACAAAATTCCTACACAAACCAACAATTTGATCCACACATGCAAGCACACTTTCTCTCTCCTACATGCACGTGTGAATGGACCTTTGCACTTAGCTGTAGATGCTCGAATCTCACTCGATTTATTCTTCTCAAATGTTCAGGTCTACAATCTGCCAAAACCCTCACTCTTCCTTCGCTTCTCTTTCACACCTACTTGTACTCAACTGAATTACCACCAACTCCCATGCACCTATGTCGCAACTCTCTAATCTCACTTCCTGAGTCATGCCCTCATTTTCTAGTAAATGTTGTGGTTGTATCAAACTTAAAATCTCTGCAAAGGTTGCTAGGTGGTCCTTCTTGTACCCTTTCTTTCTCTTATTGAATCTAGGAGTATAACGCCGAAACTAGTGGCACGAGAAATACTTGATCTTGTTGTGATATTTCTTCTTATTCTCTCCCTTGGAACCCAACTCCCCACCAACATTACTCTTTTTATCCTTATACTTGGTCCCTTTCCTGCCTAAAGTGAAAATTTCTTGATCTTCCTTCCCTTTAACATGAGATGCAACTTGATTTTATCTACGAGCCTCCCCTTGAGAATAGTCAACCCACAAATTTTTCCAATCTAGAAAGTTTTCTCAAGCACATATCCCAAATGTGAAGGCTTGCCATGATTTGTTGAAACCCAAAAAAAAAAAATTTACTAGTTGCCTTTCTTGAACTATCTCACCCCCATTAGACAACTTTTCCCTTACTTTGGGAAACTTGGTAAGGAAAGAAGCCACTCAATTTGACTTAGACCTTTTAATTCTCCTGAGATTTTCATTCAGTACCAGCTTTCTGGCCTCATTTGAACCTTTATAAATAATTATTATTGTATTCCACATTTATTTTGATTTCTTCTTCCCAATTAGGTGAGGAATAATGTGGTCTTTGACTCCTTCGAGGATAGTCCTTTTTTCCTCAGCATCCATTTTACTATGCTGAGCCACCTACTATGGATCTATTGGTGTGGTTGGTACATTATCAACAAAATACCAAGCCACTTATTCCTGCAACACCACTTCTATCCTTTCATTCCACAAATGAAAGTTAGATGCATCATTAAATTGGTCTTCAAATATGAGACCTTGATATGCCATACTGCCAAATTACATGGTTAAATACAAATCACACTACTAGATTCAATGCACACTACTCAAAACCCTAACAACTTAATCGATATGATAACTTGCTTCCTCTAAATCGCATAATTTTCTCTTGAAGATAAAATATGTTCATGTTCCTCAATCAAAAACTAAGCTCTCATACCATGTTAGATTTCCTTAAAATTCAGTGAAGTGATTTGTAATCTTCTAGAGGAAAATACCAAGAGATATAAACTACTGATATCATGGAAACTTAAATCACAAACACGCTGAGTGTTGTAACATGCATAATGGAAGATAAATCATAAGACAAATGTGACAACACATAACACAAGATATACCCAGGAAACACCAACTCTCGAGAGAACCTGCAACGTTGTGTGTATTGCATTATTCTTCTACAATAAAATTTTTTCTTTAGATAATTACAACAAGGGAAAAATTTCCAGTATGTCACAAGTGAAATACTCATCTACTCTCCAGCTAAATCAATTCCCTTCCTATGCACTAGATCTCTGAAATTCCTACACAAACCAACAATTCGACCAACCTTAGTCGTTTCTCTTGGAAGGAAATCAAAGCATCATTTTCAACCATTTTCAACCATATTCAATCATTGGCATTATATTCAACATTCCAAAGTCAGCAAGGGAATAGACGTTAATATAGTCATTAAAGTTAATATATATAAGTTAAATAATGATTTGTGTTTATGTTATTATAGACAACTGAAAACAATTCTAGACCTGTAAAAGTGTTCTTTAGCCATGGCATTGGGAATAATTCCCTTGAGTTACTAGTCATAGCTTAAATGAGTGATTTAACATATTAGTTATGCTACTTTTCGGTATTGTATTTAAATTTTTGACACCATGACAATGGAGTGTTTGTGAGCTTTGCATCTTCTGTTTACATATGTGCTATATAAGGTCACACATTTGTAATTACAATTTATTAGAATTTTAGAATAAGGCATAATTAGACTTGTATTTTTCAAATTTTCATTTTATCATTTAATGTGTATTGAAAATCAATGTACCATAAAATTTCTAGCTTTGATTGCGTGTTAATATTTTTTAATAATTTTATTTAAATTTTGGTAAATAATTATATGAAAATGTAATTTTGAATTATTGAAACTGTATGATTTTACATAAAGAGAAGTTTTTGAAACAAAATTTAAAATATAAAAGTTAATTATTTAAGTTTTAAAAATTACAACTTTATCTATTATATATAACATCATCTATAATTTCCAAATTTCTTCTCTATTTAATTATTAATTATAAGAAAAATAAATAATGATGGACCCTCTATTGGAAATTCACACACTAATCCTTTTCTTAATTATAGGTTCCAATTATATGATTGGTATTGAAAGATGTTGACATATTATCGTAATGTCCTATAGATGGATTCAGGGATTTTCAAATAATAACTTCCTTGTATATCTAAATATTATGCTTAAGCAATGTTTAAATTAATTATTAACTAAGTATAATGTACTTTAATTAAAATTAGATTCACATACGTTGAAAAATACCTTGTAAAATGTACATATCTTTGTAAGGTAAATAAATTTGATTCTTATTTCTTCATGCACCATATGCAAACACGATGCTTTTAAAATAACATAGTTACTTGTCTTTTAATGCATGCTTGGAATCCATCCTTATTCTCTCTTGGCTTCATTCTACATTTATTATGTCATTAGTTCTCATATTTTCCCACAGGCTTACAATAAGTAGAATTGAGAAAATGCAATAGCTTTTCTAAATTCTAAGAGAATTCCATAGATCACCCATAAATCACTCCATAAATCAATTTTTTCCTAAATCCTAAAATCACTCCATAAATTATCCATAAATTATTGTAAATATTTTGTTAATAAATGAAATTATTACTTGAGTAAATTATGCACTCAGAAAAGACACTGAAGATAAGATTGTCAATTCTTCACGATTAGAATCTTTAAAGATTCTAGATAAGATTAAGCGTGGGAGGTAAATTCCATTAGAAACAGCTTAGCTAGAGAAAAATTCTAAGACTGGTTTCCTTTAAAGTATTGTGGGTGAAAAAGGTCGGCTTTAAAAGAAAAAGCCTAGGAAAGAAAGCATTAAATCTTACGAAAGAGGGACACCTCGGAATTGGAAACATTATCATGAATGAAGGAATAAATAACCATGGAGGAGATCAACAAGAGGTTTTATATTCAGGGAAAACAATCAAGCTCGGGGGAGAGCTGGAGGTAGTTAGTGGTTGGGAGGACAATGTCTCCCGGTGTAGGTTTCTGTGCGGCTGATTTCTTAAAGTCTCTGATTTGGTTTATGATGATTTTAGATATAAATTAAGTGTTGTATATTACTATGTTGCGTATAATTATATATTAATAGTTTTTGTTTCAAATGCTGATGATGGATGGAAATTTACTTGTTGTAGATTAACATTTTGTGTATGAATATATGTTAATGACTGTAGATTGATCTGCTGGTTATTGAATCAAACAAGTTACTTTAGATTGAAATGACGATGTGATAGTACATCAAGTACTGTAGAGCAACACCACTTTCGCGTCATCCTGACATCTAATATAATATGCTCAATAAGCTAAATATCGCAAGATGTTAAAAGTCGATATTTGCATTCGCTACCATCTTGTTGCAGTCTAATTCAATTTTGTTTTAATTATTTTAAGGGTATTAAAGTGATTTTTGAATTTCCTTTGAATTTGTTGTAATTGAAATTTTGGAAACATGAGCTCAGTCATCATTTCAACCATCCAAGAAGAAAGACTGTACTTTAGAGGCGATAATATACGAGAAGGCGATCGAGGAGGAGAAGCATCATAAGTGAATTGAGCATTTAGGGGAATTGGGAAGATTCGATGCCAATATGTTTCCACTGGTATCTCTTATTCTTTAATTTTAAATTTAATGGTGATGAGGTCAAACTTTTTCTAAGATTTAAAATGTATGAATCGATCTGTAAAATTTGAATTATCCTAATTTGCACAGGGTTGATAAACAAGGCCAACCAAAAAGATATATTTATTAGAAATATAATGCTATAACTACTATTATTGAAGTACTAGTTATGTCATTTTGTACGCAGTAGAAGAAATATAGAGAAAAGAAGGATACAAAGAATTCCCACAGGGACAAGATTGAAGATGAGATTAGTTGGGGGCTTCACCTTCCATGAGAATCAAAGAACAAGGAAACTCGGAAAGAAGTAAAAGATCTTGACCTGTGACCAATAACTATTCTTTCTAAATAGTTTTCATTCTTTCACCAAAAACATTGTCGATCCTCCTGATATTGCATTCAAATTTACTTGTTTGTTGTATCACTTTATCTTCCTCATAAGCATTTTGATGTGAATATTTAATAATATTGTGTTGCTTTTAGTAGTCTTTGTATTGAGCATATTGATTTCAGTAGCACCGTGTAAAATTTTAGAATATTTGGATTTAAAATGTAAACTATGGATAAGCTAAATAACATACCAAAATTATGTTTTTTTTCATTGCATGGGAATAATCACATAGTTTAAATGAGTAATTTATCATATTAATTAAGGATGTATGTGTGTATATTTTGGAATAAGGTTTCTAGAATTTCAATTTGATTATCAATAATTATTAACAATTTAATTTAATTAGAAATAATTATTAAGTGAATGCTAGAGGCTTAATCTCAATTGAATATCTTAAAATATTTTTAGTGATATCAATAAATCAAAAGTTTAGATTTATTTTCAAAGTATTTATTCCATTTTTTGTTATTTTAATTAAATTAATTAACTAGAAAAAAACATATGAATAAATACCACATAGTTTATTAAGTATGTCCTATTGATAAGTCATGGTATTTTAACAAAGCCTATTTATATATATAGAATATCCATAGTGAAGTGACATTGAATCTGGATGGGAAGAATGGTGTGACATGTTTTTTTAAATGTATATATTTGAATTTGTTAAATAGAGGCCCAAGTGCTCCAAGTCTCTACATTGTTCATCAACGCTTTTTTTTTTCCTAAATAAGATTAATCTATTAACATAAAAAGGTAAAATTACAACGTGACCGAAGTCAAAAACACTGCCCTGAAGGAGAGGCAGAGAATATCAAAAACACTCTCCATGACAGAGAGCTTAATCTAGAACCAGCTGTCAGAACCCGCACAAGGGGAACAAGTGGGTACCTTCTTGATATTACAGAGTTTATAGAAATTCACAAAAACTTGCAGTTTGAACCAAAACTTGCAGGAATGAACCCACATATCAGTTTGAACAAAAACTTGCCCGCTAGTATGGGCCGCAGGACATGAGAACAAGGCAACAGTGAGAAAACTAATCATCTGGAGGTTCTTCCACAATTCTGCACCAACCTGTATCAGGCAGATCCATTGCAAGAGCAGGTTCGGATTCAGAAGGAACAGGATCCACTGACGCCATCACCACGTCAAGAGAATTGCGAGCTTGTGCCTTCGGTACCTGCAAAGACGTGCTTCCAGCTCCCCTTTGGAGAAACGGATTTGGAGCAGAGACAGAGCCAGGGCCCTCCGGATGATATCTAGACTCTCCCCCCTGGGCTTCCTCATGAAAGACCACCGAAATGTGAGCTGTAATCCTCGGGAAGTTCTGAGAGAAACTGAAGGTGAAAATCATGGAGCTGAATGAGGTAGAAGACGTGGTGTCTAGAGGACAAGGCTCAGGGTACTGGCTTGGAAAATGAAGACGCCCTCTCCTACTGCGAGTCTGAGGGTAATGGCTGGTGGGGAATTCACTGGAGACAGAGGGAGAATCGGAAGATGGGCTGGAGCGCACATGCCGAGGAGTGCCCCTACGGCACCACATTCTATGGCGCAAACGGGGCATAGGGGAAACAACAACAGCGAGATGAAAGCAACGCTGAGTAGCAACGATGGCTGAGCCAGGGAAAATCACAGAGTCAACAAAACAAAGGCCTGAGGTCCAAGAGAGAAACCGAAGGAATGATGGAGGTGGCTTCTCAAAGAGACCGGAGCATAGCTCCAGCTTATTCGCCCCTGTCAAGCTGCGAGAGCCAGCATCATACAGACCATAACCAGAGCAGAGATCAGAGGCTGGGTAGAAGTGCAAGTGAATCAACAGAGACTCCACAACAATCCTTAATTTATCATCCTCATTCATGCCTCAAGAAGCACCCTCCATTACTATGGCATTGAAGAGAGTCGAGGTCCAGGGCAAGCCAGAGCGTGTAGAGGCAATAAGCATATCGAAGGATAGGCTGGGAGGATCAGAGTCGCTTGAGGTGAAGCAAATGAATCAAGCATTCCTCAAATGCCAAGGTCCTTCATTCAACAGGTGTTTAACTGTGCGGTACTGGGTGGGGAGGTGTCGTCCCGCCTCGCCACACCCCTGTCCCATCACATTAACAACCTAGCTATACGCCCGCATCTGGAGGAGCTGCATCCCTTTGGACTAGAATTTTGCATTCCTGTTCTTGATCATGATTATGAATTATGTCTAGAGCTCCAGTGAGAAGATTATGCCCATTTTCCACTCCCAGGTTGTCCAGTAGATCAGCGACCTTGTTGCCTTCCCACTTAACATGATTGAATATAATGGCTTGGTTGGTGCAAAGCAATTGTTCTATAGCCTCCAGTCTGGCTTCAAGTCTCCAACTGTTGGCAATTTTATGTGCATGAGCTCCATTAAGAAGTTGGTTCGCCAAATTGATGAGGATGAGGGAGTCCCCTTCTATCTCTAGAGGATGGAATCCATGGCGCTGGGAAAGGAGTAATCCTTTCCAAAGACCCTCCAGCTCAGCCGAGTTGTTTTTGTCCCGTCCAATGGTTCCAAAGTAAATGAGGAGAGGCGAACCCTTATGATCTCTGAAAATGCCACCAAATCCTACTTTGTCGGGGTTTCCCTTAGAAGTTCCATCAAAGTTGAGTTTGAAAGTATGCTTTGGAGGGGGTTCCATGACTGCTTTTTGACGTTGTTGCCTTCTGAAGGTCTGTGATTGTGAGTTCCTTGTGGGAGTTGTATGTTCCAGTTTTCCCAAATGGCTTTTTCATTTGTAAGAGTGGGAGAATCATCCGGCAGCCAAGATTGGAGTGCCAAGGTCTCTTTAAGATTGAGATAGAAGTTGACCTAGATGATTTCTAAAGGAGTGCTTTGGTCCTTGAATATATGCTTGTTCCTTTCTTTCCATATTGTCCATAAGAGAAGGCCCGGGATCATTCTCCATAATTGCTTGAGAAGTGCGCTTTTGTAAGGATTTTGGTGCCAACAGCGAATGGATTTGATAGTATCCTCGGACACTCTCCATTTTCTTTGGCAACGGAAGTTGGCCTTCTCCCACAATTGGTTGGCAAGAGTGCAGGAATCCAGGAGATGTTGAAGCGATTCCTCCTGAGAATGGCAATTGGGACATACGAAGGGCCCACGAATGTTTCTTTTCCTTAAATTGTCCCAAGTTAGGATCTTCCGGTGCCCAGTAAACCAGAGGAATAAGGATACTTTGGGCCAAGTACCCGGAGCCTAGATTCTTCCCCATATAGGATCCATGTGTGTTGGATCTTTGCATATAATTTTGTAAGCCTCTTTGGTGGTAAAGGAACCTCTTGGGGTATATCCCCATCCTAAGATATCCCTGCCTTCGGAGGATCTAATGCGACGTTTTTAGAGCTCACTCTCTAAGACCTATTTTGTCTGGTTATCTGCATTCCTGATCAGCTTGTTGATCTGCTTCCATTGTCTATGCCCCTGTTCTATCTCCGGAGTCCACTGTTGTTGGACGGATTCCTTTTGTTGCTCCTCCCATTCTTGGCAAGGAGGTGGTTTGAGGATGTCATTGAGCTTTGGTAGTTGATTCCAGGCATCCGTCCAGAATCAAGCCATGCTGCCATTCCTTATTTCAAAAAAATTGTGTTGTTGGATCAACAAGAAGTGTTATCTAGCAGTGTTCCAAATTATTGATCCTTTTTAAGTAGGAGTGAATATAATAAGCTCCTTCGCTGGTCTATGATTGGCATATTTGGCTATCCAGATGGCTGCCCATGGCTTATTGGGCACAGAGATCCATTGCCACCATATTTTTGCGCCCATGATTTCGTTACTATCATTAGGATCTCACAAACTTATACCCCCTTTTTCCATTGGCTTGCATGCTATAGTCCATTTTACTAGGGCCCATTTGCGATTTGTACTAGTTGCACCCTAGAGAAAATTGTGTTGTAGAGCTCCTATTTTTTTAAGGACCCATTTAGGCGCTGCCAGGATTGAGAAGAGGTAGAGAGGCATTGCTTGAAGCACAACTTTGATTAACACTAGTCTGCTAGCTATGTTCAGAGTTCTGTGAGTCCATAGAGTGAGACGAGATTCAAGTTTCTCCAGGAGCATACACCAAGAGGCGTGCTTGATTGCAGAGTCTGTAAGGGGGGCACCCATGTATTTGGAAGGTAAGGAAGCTATGGAGAAGCCTAGAATGCGAGCAATAGCATGTTGTGTTATGGGTGGGGTGTGAAAAAAGAAAATCTGTGATTTTGCCTTATTGATGCTTGTTACTAAAGCTTCAGAGAAATCATTCAAGAGGGATTTAAAAATGGAGGCTTCCTGAATAGAAGGGTACCCAAATAGCATATTGTCATCAAATGAACTGTTGATGCATGATGGCTGGAGAGTTGTGAATGGAGATTCGTTTGAGACGCTGAGAGAGGAGGGCCTGTTTGACATGTCAACCCAAACCTTCCACCATTAGAATGAAAAGGAATGGAGATAGGGGATCACCTTGCCTGATGCCTTTGAAGGGACTGAAGGGTCGATAGGGAATGCCATTTATGAGGATGGAGAAGAATGTTGTAGAAATTAAACTCAAAATCCAGCAAACCCACATTGGTGAAAAACCAAAGGCATTTAACATTTTTGAATATAAATCTAACTTAACTTATCAAAAGCCTTGGAGAGATCAATCTTGAGAATCATACCTGCTTGTTTGGAGTTCTTGAGGGAGTGTATGATTTCATGAGAGAGGATAATGCCATCCAGAATTTGTCTTCCTTCTACGTATCCAGATTGTTCAGGCGATATGAGCAAGGGCAGAAGCGGCTTCAACCTGTCGCCAATGACTTTCGATATAACCTTGTATATAACATTGCAAAGAGATATTGGGTGAAATTTGTCTGGAGTGCAGGTGTTCTCTTCTTTGGGGATGAGGGTGATGAAAGTTGAATTTAGAGAGGGAAAAAGCCAATGAAGAATGCACGATTCCTCCACCAATTGCCACACCTCCTCTTTTATAAGATCCCAGAAAGAGTGGAATAAGGTAGTAGTGAAGCCATCCGGACCAGGAGCTTTGCCCTCCTTGAGCTGGTTCATAGCCAGATCCACCTCCTAAGGAATAACTAGTCGAAGGAGGAGATGGTTGTGTTCTTCTGTGATAATTTTCGATACGTTTTGAGTGATCTTATCTATAGCAGGTCTTCTATTAGTTTGGGGTACTTGATGGACCTCCTGGAAGTGACTAATGAACTCTTGTTCAATCTTTGCCTGGTTTTCCACTCTTTCCCCTCCTTGCTTTTGTATGAAAGAGATGGTATTGTGCATTCTTCTTTGTATTGTAGTTAAGTGGAAAAATTTAGTGTTCATTTCACCTTCTTTCAACCATCTAATCCTAGATTTCTGCTTCCAGAGAATTTCTTCCTGCTTTCTTCTCTCCTCCAATTAATTGTGAATGTGCCTTTCCCGTTCCAAAGTCCCTTCCTTGTATTCCTCTGTGATTATCTGTTGTTGGAGTTCTCTCATTTCTTTCCTTAGATCTTGTTGAGCCTGAAAAATGTTGCCAAAGTCTCTTCATTCCAATGCTTGATTTGGGATTTCAGGAATTTGAGTTTCTGTTGAAACTGAAACATTTTTTATCCTTCTGGCACTAGGAAGTTGCTCCAAGTGGATCTGATGAGATCGTTGAAGGCGGGATGGGAGAGCCAAAAAGCCTGGAAATGGAATGGACGTCTGGCTGAGTTTCCTTCCCTTTGCCATTGGAGAGATATAGGCCAATGATCGGTGCCTGAATATGGAAGAATTTATGCTCAGATGTCGCCGCCAAGGTGCACTGTGTTATCAGAGATGATGAATCTATCGAGTTCTGAAGCAATTTTTTGCTGCCCAGCTCTGCAATTGCTCCAAGTGTGCATTCCATTAGAGGCTACTCCTGCTTTATCATATTTTTTATCATTCTGAGTTTCCCGGGGCTATTGAGCCCTCTTTGATTCTATGAAGTGAGCTTCATGATTCACTATTAGTGGTGGGCTTGTAGTACTTTGTCAATTTAGCATATCTGCCTGAGTCAACTAGGATTTTCCCTATGGAAATAGTTCTCTGAAGATCTGTCTTTCTTCCACGTTTTTTGGAGTCTTTAGGAAGAAAGTTGCCATCCCATTGGGTGCCCGGCTGTATGCCTAGTTGTTGTTGCTGATAAGCCCTGGAGATGATGACTTCTAATGTACTGAGCTGGTGCACTTGAATCTTTTCGTATTCTTTCTTTCTGCATACTTGTTCCAGCTCAAATATTTCTAACCCTCCCAAATCAATGCTTTTCAGTTCTTCTTCCATGTGTTGCATTTGACTGCTTTCTATTCAGGTGAGTGCTAAGTGCAGAGTCTGGCTTGGGAGTCCATCAACATCCATTTCATTGGGTTTCCAATCAGGGTTCTTGTAAGTCACCTTAGGAATCCCAATGATGTCTTTTAGGGTCAGGGGAGTGTGAGAGGAGGCAGATAGAGGGGGCACAGGGGACGTGATGATCATCGGTGGGATTGGCACAGAGTTATGAGGTGGGTCTTCTAAAGTTTTAGTAAGAACCTCAAAGTTGTTGCTCGTGGACGGGATGGAAGCAATGTCCTGCTGGGGTTTTTTCCCAGAGGAAGGTTTTTTATGTAATATTCTATGGTTTGCAACCTTGGTGAAGCCATCATGGTCTGACTTGCCTGAGTGTTCAGAGGCTTGAGGTTTAGCATTTAGAGGGCAATCCCAGAAAAGATGTCCAAGGGCATGGCACTTACGATAGTGAAAGGGTACATGTTCAAAATCGAGGGGTTGGATCCATTCATAGTCATCATGGAAGAGACTTACCGAGTCCGGAAGGGCTTTGTCCAGGCGCATCAAGACACAAATGTGGGCATAGGAGGTATATCTGCGCAACTTCGTTTCTTCAGTAATTTTGATGAACTCTCCCAGCCCCTTACCAATATCTTTGAGCAATTCTTCATCCCAACATTCCAATGGGAGCGAGTACATCCTGATCCAGACTGGCGCCCAACTGAGATCCTCCTTGTCAGGGTTGAATCTCTCTACCCATTCCCTTAAATACAGACC
>APFE031492131.1:0-13296 GCA_000404065.3 Pinus taeda | reverse complement strand
ACAACAAACAACCCTATTAAATGCATACCTTGACAACAAATATGTATATCATATCAAAAGTCAAAACAAAGGTATGTGACCATACTCCATACTTTAGTTAATCATCAATAGTCATAGCCATAACCCAAAATTCATATCATTATAATTGTCAACTCCAAATTACAAATCAAGGTGGGCCTCGAATCTTAAGTTTGTTGGGGGGAGGGAATATCAAGTTTTGGCGAGGTAATCAATGCCAATTAAGTATTTTGTGCCAGCCATCAATGTCAAATCAACACAAACAATCATGTTTTAATCGATGCCAACCATTTAAATCATCAAGAGAAGGTGCCTGGCAATGACAAAGTGTATAAGCTTGTGTGATAAGAGAACTAAAGCAAAACTCAAAGTCGACCATTGTAGGGTTACATAATTGTAAAAAAAGGTGAGATAGTTGAAAGATCCACCATTTGTAAGGTTACCCAGTTGCAAGGTTTATTATTGTAAAGAGGCCAATTCTTAGAAGTAGAAGTACTGAACCCTGAAATTTTTTATTTTCATTACCATTTTGAAAAATCCCATTCTCACAAGTGAAGTGTTGTAACATGAAGATTTTCCATTGTCATTTTCAAAACCTATCTTAGAAGTAAAGTGTGGAAACCTGAACTTTTTCGTTACCATTTTCAAGGGGTTTGTTCTCAGAAGTTGACTGTTGAAACCTAAAATTTTTCCATTGCCATTTTAAAACCCTTTTCTCAGAAGTGAAATATTGAAACAAAAGGTTGTTTCCATTACCATTTTTCTCAAAAATTTGAAGTGTTAAAGTTGAGGTTTTGTGTTGAAGTTAATGCCACTATCAAGTTTATGCTTTCTATTACCATTTTTGTTAGAAATTTGGAGTTGAGGTTTTGTGTTGAAGTTGTTTCCACTGTCAAATTTATGATTTGGCTAGGGTTCTCAATCGAATTAATACGACAATAATCTAACACAAAATCTTGCAATATGTGGGGTAGGTTCAATAAAAAAGAACCCACAAAAACTTCAAGATTATATAGCAACCATGAGGTAGTGGAGATATTTCAGCAATCAAACTGGCTCAAATATTTCAACAAACTGCAGGGTTATAATAATAGTGTGGCATGGACTTTTCCTTGAACTTTCAACGTAATAGAAATAATGAATACATTACCTTAGTAAAAGTTTTGGAGATCTAAGTTGATGAATCTGTGATTATCAAAGTGTTAGGACTACAAAGGGGATTTCCTTGGGATAAGAAAGATGGCAAACCTAAGATACCAAGAAACCTAGCAAAACTTTTATACAGTATTACATTCACTTGCAATGTTTATTGACCCTTGGTATGTTGTATCTTCATGCTGCTACTAATTGGTCACTGTTTAGTAATAAACTATTATAAATTCATCTATAGACAGGATTTATGTCTTGATTTTTTTGTTTTTAATATCTGTTGATATTACAGATATTTAATAGATTTATGTTACTTTTATTAAACAAGTATGTAAACAAAAACAATAACATACCTGAAACTGAACAAGTTTAGTAATAAACTATTATAAATTCATCTATAGACAGGATTTATGTCTTGATTTTTTTGTTTTTAATATCTGTTGCTATTACAGATATTTAATATCTTGATTTATGTGACTTTTATTAAACAAGTATGTAAACAAAAACAATAACATACCTGAAATTGAACAAGTCCTCTCTATTTTGCAGGGATCAAAGATGAAATGATGCACAATTATTGATGAGAAGAGTAATTTCCTGAGAGACAAATAGGATCCCCTATGATCAAATATTTAAGAATTCCCAAACAAACAATCCTGTATTGAGGGTCATTCAAAATGGTAGAAAGATATTTCTCGGTGGAATACCACTTCTGATAACTTAATATTTCAAATCAGGACAACCCATTTTTCTCTTTTGTTATTCTTTAACTGACACTGCGATGGGACATTGCATCAATTGATTCTAGCATGTTTTCCCTATCTAGATTTAGAGTGGCAGCGTGAAGGAATTCACCTTTGGAAAAGTTTGTTCATTTTTCGCCCTGAGGTCCAATGTTGGAACCCCTCGGCTCTCATACCACTTGTAACACACCCCAATCCCCAATCACCTGAATCTCATCACCAGATCACAAGAATCTCGTGTTTTGGTTACAAGAAAGGGGTGAGCATTTTTTTTTTTCTTTTTGTCTGAAGTGAAGCACTAACAAGACTATTGTTAGAAGCAACGTCGCAGGCTGCATTGTCTTCCGGTACAATTAAAGCCAAAGCGTGAGATTCTTTTATCCTATCTAGGGTCCAAGGAACAATGTCTCAAATGCTCTACAAGAAACGATACAATCTTAGCTCTTTCCTAGCTAGCAAGCAAATCCTTCAAGGCACATGGAGCAACTTAATGCAAGCTGAGGACTTCTCAGCAGTAGAAGAAGCTTGTACCCGCTTCTCTTCTTGGTCAATATCCTTTTTGGCTTGTCACCATCTCTTCATTAGCTAAAGGTTTGGTATTTCCAATGACAAAGCCCGTGCCCTAGAAGGTTCATCATATTCCTACAAGGACTCTTTTGCATGAGTAATTAGCCATTCCATTGCTGACTCAACCCGATTGGCGTGTACATTCCTTAGGGTTTCTTCTACCTTTCCCCTTTGAGAATCCCATTTCAGCAATCATTGCAATGGTTGAATCATCAAGGGGTGGTATAATAGCTTGCATGGCTGCATTACTGCCCCCTGTAATTTTTGTCATCGACTCATGAATAGACATGCTTCATTATGGGACAAACTGAAGTAATGAATTGCACCCTGATCTGGGGATACAGGGAAGGTTTCAGACATGGAAAACTACCTCCAAGAGCAGGGACCGTAGTACCTGGGCATGGAAATGTTTCCTTTTTAAAGATAGCTTTTTGTTCTTTCTCCCAAGAGCTAGCTGAGGTGAACCTTGCCCCAAGTAGAATTTCAGAGTAATTGGCGTTTGTGCATCTGGCTGTCACTTATATATATTTTACAATTTACTTAATTGAGAGCAATAAGCTCAATAGAGAGCATGGGAGAGAGTTAACCCCAAGCTTAATAGGGTTAATAAGGCAGACTACAATGGAAAAAAAAATGTAAAAGATGCACTAATTAAAACATTCTCAATAAACACAACACTCATCCATAAGTCAGCTTTCCTACTGTACAAATGACTGATTTGATACAACAGCTAGTATTCATATATTTCGAATGTCATGTAGGACACCAACTCAGTATTATAACGCCTAGAAGAAGCCCAGCTTGAGACCAGCTTCAAGTGTAGGATTAATCCCAAATGCATATTAGTACAACACAAGAGGTTTGTGTGCTATTTAGGCATAGCATATATGGTTTACTCATTTGGTGAAAGTGTATTGTCTTTTGAGGTTTGTGTGATATTTAGCCATAGCATATATGGTTTACTCATTTGGTGAGAGTGTATTGTCTTTTGAAATGATAGGCGATATTTAACCACTCATTGTGCTATTAGTCCATATCAACCTACCATGCATGCTCAAAATTAGAACTTATACAAACAGATATTTAACCATTCATTGTGCTATTAGTCCATATCAACCTACCATGCATGCTCAAAATTAGAACTTATACAAACAGTCCACTCATTGTGCTATTAGTCCATATCGACCTACCATGCATGCTCAAAATTAGAACTTATACAAACAGATATTTAACCAATCGTATTTAACCACTCATTGTGCTATTAGTCCATATCAACCTACCATGCATGCTCAAAATTAGAACTTATATAAATAGTCCAGGCATGTTTGATTATTATTGTCAATATGTCACTTGGTATTGTGGAATTTAGGATGGGAACTGGAACATAGTCGACGATTCTCCTCCCAACCATAGATAGACTGTTATTGCAGTTGTGACCCCCTAGCTCATGATGATTGTCCCAATGACCAAACATTCCAAGATTCCAGAGATCTAATTTGATCTCCACCCTTTTAGCATACCAACGTTGTACAGGGATTCCAGAGATCCAATTTGACCTCCACCCTTTTGGCATAACAATGTACAGGTGCAGGGAGTCCAGATATTTAATCTAGCCTCCACGCTTTCAACATAACAATGTACAAGTGCAGGGAGTCCAGAGATCTAATCCGACCTCCACTCTTTTAGTATAACAATATACAAGTACAAGGAGTCTAGAGATCTAACACAACCTCCATCCTTTTACCATAACTGTGTATAGGTGTAGGGATTCTAGAGATCTAATCCGACCTCCACACTTTTAGCGTAACAGTGTACAGGTGTAGGGAGTCCAAAGATCTAATCTGATCTTCACCTTTTTAGCATAATAGTGTACAGGTGCAGGGAGTCCAGAGATATAATTCGACTTCCACCCTTCTGGCATAACAGTGTACAAGTGCAAGGAGTCCAAAGATCTAATCCAATGTCCACCCTTTTAGCATAACACTGCACAAGTGCAGAGAGTCAAGAGATATAATCCGACCTCCTCCCTTCTGGCATAACAATGCACAGGTGCAAGGAGTCTAAAGATCTAATCCGGCCTTCGTGCTTTTAGCATAACAATGTACAGGTGCAAGGAGTCCACAGGTCTAATCCGACCTCCACCCTTTTAGCATAACAATGTACAGGTGCAAGCAGTCTAAATATCTAATGCGACCTCCACCCTTCCAGCATAGCAGTGTACAGGTGCAGGGAGTCCAGAGATATAATTCGACCTCCACCCTTTTAGCATAACAATGTACAGGTGCAGGGAGTCTAGACTTTAGAGATCTAATATGAACTCCACGCTTTTACCATAACAATGTATAGGTGAGGGATTCCAGAGATCTAATCCGACCTCCACCCTTTTAGCATAACAATGTATAGGTGCAGGGAGTCTAGAGATCTAATCCAACCTCCACCATTTTAGCATAACAATGTTACAGGTCCAGGGAGTCCAGAGATCTAATTTGACCTCCTCCCTTCTGGCATAACAATGTACAGGTGCAAGGAGTCCAAAGATCTAATTTGGCCTCTGTGCTTTTAGCATAACAGTGTACAGGTGCAGGGAGTCTAGAGATCGAATCCGACCTTTCGCCCTTTTAGCATAACAATGTACAGGTGCATGGAATCTAGAGATCTAATATGAACTCCACGCTTTTACCATAACAGTGTATAGGTGCAAGGATTCTAGAGATCTAATCTTACCTCCACCCTTTCAGCATAACAGTGTACAGGTGTAGGGAGTCTGGAGATCTAATCTGACCTCCACCATTTTAGCATAATAGTGTACAGGTGCATGGAGTCTAGAGATCTAATCCGACCTCCACCCCATAACAGTGTACAAGTGCAAGGAGTCCAAAGATCTAATCCGACCTCCACCCTTTTAGCATAACAATGTACAGGTGCAGGGACTTCAGAGATCTAATCCGACCTCCACCCTTCTAACGTAGCAATGTACAAGTGCAAGGAATCCAGAGATCTAATCCAACCTCCACCTTTTTAACATAATAATGTACAGGTGAATGGAGTCCAAAGATCTAATCTGACCTCCTCCCTTCTGGTATAGTAGTGTACAGGTGCAGGGAATCTAGAGATCTAATCCAACCTCCACCCATATGTCATTAAGGGACTCTAGAGGCAAACCGCGTTGTGTTCCATTATTGAATGCTGAGTAATAACTTCCCTTGTTCTTTGCAAAGGAATATTTTCAAACTTGATGTAAGATTTTCCATTGTTAGGGCCGGATCTAGACTTTTGATTGGAGTTGATCGAGGTTGTCATACCTTCATTTCCTTCATAAAGCAGGTAAGCAATTCCACTATCCTTGAAGGAAGTGTCCTTGTATTCGTACACTGACCCTTCAATTCCCACGTTCACTGCAATCATTTGCAAGAACACCACGAACATCCAAACCAAAGTCATCTTCACTGTGAATGATGCCTTCACACATCCAAATCCTTCAACCCACCATGGTATTACATCGACTCTTTTGAGTGTGTTTTGCTGCCATTAAGATATCCTTTTGGTCCCTTTTACAGATATTGAAAACACAAAAAAATGCCATTGCCTTGTCAAATGTAGATATGTGTTGGTATTTTGAATCACATCATATGCTATGCTTGAATTATTTAAACTGTAAACTATCTCAAGAGTTTTGACTCCATATTAATAGTAGGTTTGTGCTTAAATTGATTGAAAGAGGCATGTTCGTGTTTGACAAACTTTCTTCAAGTGCACAACAAAAGGTTCACATCCTTTCAAGGCAAGCCTAATCAAGTCCTCTGAAGTCTATACATTTAGTCTTCTTAACAACCAATCTTCAAGGAATAGCTCTTATACTGATTTAACTGCCTTATTCATAAACTTGTTGGCTTTTCCAAGGTCTGAGGCAACTTCATATTCTTTCTGGTCACCTTATGAGGTTTCTCAGCCTTTGTTACTATCAACCTTGAGGCCTTTCGGCCCTCAACAACTTAGACTAAAGCTTTCCAGGTCTATGGCCTAAATCTTTTCCTTACCTCTGCTGCTCAGAATATATGTTTCTTTCTGTTTGTAAACTATAAGGCATCTTGAGGACTTCGATCCTCCTGTAGACACAAGAATAGAAATATTAGTAGGTGATCATCCTTCTTTCAATTAGATTTTAGGCTAGGGAAGAGCTTGGCCTTCATAGGATAAAAATACTTGGTAGTTTCTCTTCAATGTTTGGTTTCTTGGCCTTCTTCAAGTCTCTTTGGTGGCTTCTTTGACACCATACTCTGAAACCATGTTGATTTTTCATGACTTTCTAGATTGATAAGTATTTGCAATGATTTCATTAATTTAACTTGTGTTACATTCATCATTAAGCAATTATACATAGAAAATATTCAACAGTAAAAAAAATAAAGCAGTAGGATCATAAAGAGAAAACCAAACAAGAGACACAAATTACTTGTGTTACATTCATCATTAAGCAATTATACATAGAAAATCTTCAACAGTAAAAAAACTAAAGCAATAGGATCAAAAAGAGAACCAAACAAGAGACACAAAATTAGAGAACCAAACAAGAGACACAAAATTTATCTTGGGAAAACCATAACCAGGGAAAAACCCAACAACCTTTTCTGAGAGAAAGTTTCCAATTCAACAAGAGTTACAATCTGATTTCCTAGTAAAAAATAAAGGCAAACCGACTAATAACCAAACCCAGGTCAAACCTGGTCAAATGGAGATAAATCCATCCTCCTACGCAAAACTTTGGTTTGCTACCTAGAAACTCATCCTACTGTCTATAATTTCGGTCCACTTATTCTCCCCAAGATTCATCCTCTTTCTACCTCAGATCATGTCTCAAATTATGCCTTAGATTCGTCCTTCTTATGATTCCAATTGGATGCCCAAATGGAGAGGACGAATGCCAATATATAGATGTTGAATGAGTTAAATACGTGTCCCTTCACGGGGGCCGACTTGAAGCCGACCTTACATTTGGAGGCAAACATTCAAAATTTCTTCTTTTGAAGTTGAGTTGGAATCCACATATATATTTATCATTTTCTTGTATATTTGGAGGGCTAAAACTTGATTATGAAGACCAACCATAGCAACAAAATTCAACAAATCTTTCATGAGGTTTTTGGTATCCTTTTAAGATTTCTCATAAGATATCTTGATCTTTATTTTATATTTTATTGTTTAATTTTTGTTTGGTTTAGTGGGTGGGAGATAAATGTAGGTCTTAATGGTCCAAGATTCCACAAATGTATTGGGTAAAGGTGAATGTTGCAAATGTTGCGGTGTGTCTATCGTCCCATACATGCCTTTCTTTATATTAAAGACATCTTACACTATTGGTCATTATAAATACAATGCAATGTAGGTAAAAAGAACATAGACGATCATTAATGAAACTACTGAAATATCTTCATAAGAGAGACATTATAGTGTAGTGTAGGGACAAAGGTGAAGGTGAGTTTTCTTTTGGTGCAAAATCTATTCATAATTTGCTATAGAATTTTCTCGTTGAAAACACTTTAGTTCTTTTCCCTCACCTATTTAAGTTTATGATTTTTGGTGTTTGAATAAGATGTATCTTTTGGTGCATAAGGTTATTCATAAGACATTTTAGTATTTGCTTAGGATTTCAGATAAAGTATTTTGATTTTTGTTTCATATTTTTCACAATATTTTGTGTGTATTTAATACTTTTCGTAATATTTTCTAGACTCTATTTAATACCTCTCTATTTTTTGATGTGCAGGGTTCCCATGGTTGGCGATGGACACTTTTGGGGTTGTAAAGCATACTCTTGTTTGTCTTGTTATGTTTTTTTCTTGTTTTTTGTTTTTTGTTTTAATTGTTGGTCCTATTTTCTGCTATCATCGTTTGGGGTTGTAAAGCATATTCTTGTTTGTCTTGTTATGTTTTTTCTTTCAATTGTTGGTCCTATTTTTTGCTATGGTTGTTTTTTAAGTTTTTTTTTAATTGTTTATTGTTTTTTTTATTTACTGTTGTGGCTCTATCTTTGACTTTATGAGCATGGCCATGCTAATTTGTGGTTTACTATTTTATTTTTCTTGTGTTTTGATTTATTTTTCTTAGTTTAGTATTTTATTTTTCTTGTGTTTTGATTTATTTTTCTTTTTTTATTCAATGGGTGGAGAAATCAAGGAAGACCTTAAGAACCCATAGTGTGTGGGTTTAGGGATGATGTGGAGTCCATATTGTAGCGGGCAAAGGTGAAGAGGTATGTAATTGGGGAATTTACTTGTTTATGGGCAAAGGCAAAAGAGGTATGTATAAGTGGAATTTATTTGTTTGTTACTACATAATTATATGGTTTCATGTCCATTTTAATTTAACTCATTTGTCTATTCATGAATCATGCCAATATTAAATTTAGATGCAATATAGAGCTAGAAAGGTGAATGAACACTGATGAAACTATTGAATATCTTTTTATCAGGAAGATGTGGAGCACTATAGCAGAGGTAGAAGCAAAGGTAGAAGATGAGTTATCTTTTGGTGCAAGACTCATTTATGTTCCGCTATAAAATCCTTAGTTTAGATGTAATGTTTCCCAGCCTCCTTACCAATTTGGGTGTTTCATTTGTTGGTCCATCATTATATCATATGCGTCTATTCATCCCCATTTTAAATTTAGATGCAATATAGAGCTAGAAAGGTGAATGAACACTCATGAAACTATTGAATATCTTTTTATTAGGAAGATTTGGAGCACTATAACAAAAGGAAAAGCAAAGGTAAGCAAAGGTAGAGGATGAGTTATCTTTTGGTGCAAGATTCATTTATGTTCCACTATAAAATCCTTAGTTTAGATATAATGTTTCCTAGCCTCCTTACCAATTTGGGTGGAGAAATCAAGGAAGACCTTAACAACCCATAGTGTGGGTTTAGGGATGATGTGGAGTCCATATTGTAGTGGGCAAAGGTGAAGAGGTATGTAATTTTTTTATGGGCAAAGGCAAAAGAGGTATGTATAAGGGGAATTTATTTGTTTTTTACTACATAATTATTTGGTTTCATGCCCATTTTAATTTAACTCATTTATTGCTTCATCATTATATCATTTGCGTCTATTCATGCCCATTTTAAATTTAGATGCAATATAGAGCTAGAAAGGTGAATGAACACTGATGAAACTATTGACTATCTTTTTATCAGGAAGATGTGGAGCACTATAGAAAAAGTAGAAGCAAAGGTAGAGGATCAGTTATCTTTTGGTGCAAGGCTCATTTATGTTTTACTATAAAATCCTCTTAGTTTAGATACAATGTTTCCTAGCCTCCTTATCAATTTGGGGTTTATAATTTTTGGTAGTATAAGATGTAAAATTAGATGTGTCTTATATTATTTGGCATTCTCTTATTTGTTAAGTGTACAATGCAAATGCAGGTAAAGAAAGATGGACGAATAAAGGTGGAGAAGCAATGTTGAAACTTCTGAAATATTTCTCCAATGGAAACTTTTGAAATATTTTTATGTAAGAGAGACTTGGAGTGATGTAGGAGAGTTCAAAGGTAGAGTGTGAGTTTTCTTTTGGTTCTAGTATGCATATCTTCTCCTCTTCAATACTATTGTTCTACTCTCCTTCCTTATTGAGGGTTTATGATTTTTGGTCATGGAATATTCAATAAAATGTACTTTTGCATAATATTATTGATAAATTTTTGTCTTGGCTTATGATTAAGATTACTCATAATATCTTTGAATGTGTAGTTAAACTTTAATATTTCTTATAATTTTTTTGTTGTTTGTCTTAAAACTTTTTGGTCTTCATTTAATATTTTATGTTTCGACTTTTGTTAGATTTAGTACGTGGAGATATAGAGGCAGGTGCTAGTGATGGTGCAGATTGCATAAGTGCATTAAGTGAAGGGGAAGACTAAGCAAGAGGAGGAGGTGGGTATGGTATCATGTGTTTGCATTTAAATTAAATGCATTCTATATTTGGGATTTATTTATATAGTGAGTGCAATTCGAATCTAGGTAAAGGAAGGTGGAGGAAAAATTTAGTTTTGTGTGTGGGAGACTTGGAGAAGTGTAGGAGAGTGCAAAAGTACAAGGCTAGTTCTCTTTTTAATTCCGACATGGATATTTTCTTGTTTTAATACAATGATTCTACCTTCTCCTTTGTTATTGAGGAATTATGAATTTTTGTTAATGCATAGTTCCATCTATGTTTATTTAAATGTTAATCCTTTGTTATTGAGGAATTATGAATTTTTGTTTATGCATAGTTCCATCTATGTTTATTTAAATTTTACGCATCTTGCATTATTTGTCATTTATCTTGTTATTCGCATAATGTAATGTAGGTAATGTAACATAAAAGGTTACTAAATAAACTACTAAAATGTCCTTGTGAGGTCGAGATTGCAATTGTCATTTATCTTGTTATTGACATAATGTAATGCAGGTAATGTAACATAAAAGGTTGTAACATAAACGGTTACTAAATAAAGTAATGAAATGTCCTTGTGAGGGAGAGATTGCAATGGTGTACGAAGGTAGAGGTGAGTTCTTTTTGGTGCAAATGTCCATATATGATTTACTATTACCTATTTACCTATATATGATCCTTTCTCCTTACTTATTTAGGATTTATGATTTTTTGTTTATGTATAGTTCCATCTATGTTTATTTGAAATTTAGGCATCTTACATTATTTGTCATTTATCTCATTATTGACATAATGCAATGCAGGTAGTGCAACATAAAATATTACTAATTAAACTACTAAATTGTCCTTGTGAGGGAGAAATTGCAATAGTATGCAAAGTTATAGGTGAGTTCTCTTTTGGTGCAAATGTCCATATATGATCTGCTATTACCTATATATGTTCCTTCTTCCTTACCTATTTAGGGTTTATTTTTTTTAGTCTTTACATAAGATGTACTTTTAAGTATATAAGATTGCTCATAATATTTTTGGTCATTCTTTGATATTACTCTTAATATTTTTCAATCTTTATTTCATATATCTTACAACATTTTATATTTCATATATCTTACAACGTTTTATGCGTATTTCATATTTTTGCATGTTATTTAATTCATATATCTTACAACATTTTATATTTCATATATCTTACAATGTTTTATGTGTATTTCATATTTTTGCATGTTATTTAATTCAGTGCAATACGACGCAGATAGTGGAATATGGAGGATCATCAATGAAACCACTGAAATATCTATAAGGGAGAGGTAAAGTGTAGATAAGTTTTTTTGGGTGCTAAATTCGTGTATGATTTGCTATGAAATTATTTTATGAAATACGACAATTATCCCCTTCTTACCTATATTCAGGGTTGGTGATTTTTAGTGTTTGCATAAGATGTACTTTCTAGTGCATAAGATTAATCATTATATTGGTGGCTTTATTTAAGATTTCTCATAAAATATTTTTGATATTTGTCATCTTTCGCACAACATTTTATGCGTATCTAATATTTTTCATATGTTTTTGGTGTACAGGGTGTCCTTGGTTGGCCTTGACACATTTTGGGGGTTGCAGATCGAAGTCTTAATCTATTGTTTCTCTCAACTTGTTTTTTTGTTTGTTTGTTAATTTTGGTGTTTTGTGCAATTGTTAGTTGCATCTTTTTCCATTGTTGTATTTTGCCACTTTTATGGATTTTATTTTTTTGCATTTATGAGCATGGCCATGCTAACTTGTGGCTTGATATTTTGTTTTTCTTATGAGCTCTCATTTATTTATTTATTTTTTCATTCTTTTTTCTTGGGTGGGTGAGGATATTAAAGAGGTCCTTACAGCCCATTCTATGGGTTTTGAGTGTAGTGGGCAAAAGCGATGGACGTATGGATGTATGTATTGAGTAATTTACTTGTTTGCTACTACATAATTATAAAGTTCCATGCTTGTTTTAGTTTAACTCATTTGTTGCTTCATAATGATATCATATGTTTTCCTTTAAATTTAAAGGAAATGCAAATTAAAGAAAGTGGAGGAGCATCGATGAAATCATTGAATATCTTCGTGTGAGAGATGTGGGGCAATATAGCAAAAGTAAAATGGCTTTGAGGGTGAGTTATCTTCTAACATAAATGGTAAGTTCCTTTATTTAGTTTTTCCATTGATATTTCTTATTTTATATCATATGTTTTCCTTTAAATATAAAGGAAATGCAAATTAAAAAAGGTGGAGGAGCATCGATGAAATCATTGAATATCTTCGTGTGAGAGATGTGGGGCAATATAGCAAAGGTAAAATGGCTTTGAGGGTGAGTTATCTTCTAACATAAATGGTGAGTTCCTTTATTTAGTTTTTCCATTGATATTTCTTATTTTTTTTGCATCTGTGAGCATAACATGATAATTTGTTTTGCTATCAAGTCCTCTCTTTAAGAACATTGGTTTGCCTCCTTTTTCACTTATTTAATGTTGACCATTACTCATCAACTCTATGGTAAGATTTCTCATACTATTATTTAATATTTTTTCAGAAGACTTTTGTTGTTTCTTTTAAAATTTTATGATTTATGTTTAATATTTTTTGGTTTGGTTGGGTAGTTTGTGAAATAAAGGTGGGTCCTAGTGTTGATGGAATGTAGATTCCATAGGTGCATTAAGTGAAGGTGAAGGCTAAGAATTATGAGGTATATATGATTCCATGTGTGCTTATTTAAATTAGAAGCATCTTATATTTTTTGTGATTTATTCATTTATTGAATGCATTGCATTGTAGATAAGGGAAGGTGTAGAAGCATTAATGAAATTGTTGTTTATTGAATGCATTGCAATGTAGATAAAAGGATGTGGAGACACATTG
>APFE031492122.1:0-53942 GCA_000404065.3 Pinus taeda | reverse complement strand
ATAAACTTGATGGACGTGTACCTTCTTCATGATGAGAATTGTATGAGAAATGTTGTGCATGAGCAGATGTTCCTTGCAGTTTGAGAAGCCTTTCTTCCTATATTCCCCTCATGACAAGTGAGTGGTCATATGCTTTTCTTACCTCAAGCTTTCCATCAAACATATGAATGGAGTGACCTTACTGGTCGATGTGGACCAAGGACATCAAGTTTCTCTTGAGTTGTGGGAGATATAGAACATGATCCAGAAGAAAGTCTAGAAGACCATGGAGTTTAAGCCTGATTGTGCTAAGCCCTGATGGCTTGATTTTTGATTGATCTGCAAAGTATACTGCTCCATCAACATTGTCAGTGAGATCTTCAAAAAAATATTTTCTATGAGTCATGTGGCAGGTTGCTCCTGAATCAAGCAACCAATCATTTTTCCATGAAGCAAGTGAAGCATTAAACAAATCTTCATTTACTCCAATATTACATTGTGCCTCAACATAGTGAGGAGATTCAGGTGCTTTACCTTTGTCTGTATCATCAGTTTTACCTTTCTGTTGGTTTCTTTTATGCTCAATTTTGTTCCATGGTAGCTTGCAGTGCAAATCTGCCTTTTTTTCTTAAGGGTGTCTGCCCCCCCTGTCTCTGAAATATCTTCCTCTTCCTCTTGAATGCATACTGTAACAAAAAAAAATACTTTTTATGATAGAAAAATACATCTGCTAGTATACAGTAAAAGTGTACTCAAAAGGGCATTCTCAAAAGATTTCAAATATTTTCCTCATATACCAATATGTACGTCAATACCTCACGCTACAACTTTATGCAACATATTTTCTCCAAACGTATTTTCTTCAAATGCCTCCAATGTTTGATATAAAAGCATCCAACATTACATTCAAATATTACATATCACTTCAATCCTCATGTAATATATGCCCATTACATTCAAATATTACATATCACTTCAACGTTTTAAATGGTAATGTAATATACACCCATTACATTCAAACATTACATATCACTTCAACGTTTTAAATGGTAATGTAATATACGCCCATTACATTCAAACATTACATATCACTTCAATGTTTTAAATGGTAATGTAATATATGCGAATCACACGTTACCATACAATGAAGCATGTAGGCGTGATGATTTCCCATGGGAGAGAAGCAGCAGTGCGTGGTCTCTTAAGATCGAGCAGCGGCAGGTCTTCTTCCGTCAGGAGCTTGGCCTCTTTGGAGCAGTTTGCTAGCTGCTGCAACAGCAGAACAACAGAAGCATCCAACATTCAAAACTGGGACTCGGAAAACGGTGTGTGGGCAGCGTAAATGTAAGGCCAACGTTCAAATGTATCGGTGTCCAGTATTTAACTATATGTTCATCAACAGAGCCTTTCTTAAAAAACGCAAAGCCTAGCTAGGTCCTCCAATCTTCCGGCGGCTTCAATGGCAAGGTGGTCCTTTCTAACCCCTGAATTTGTAGAATGGAAGTTTCCTTGGCAGAAAACAGTATGTGTATTAACGCAGCCTCTGTTCGAAGAATCTCGATACCACATTCTTCTCCAGCAAACATTCATGTGACTATATGTAACAACGACTACTCATATGGCGCACAACATCAGGAGCATATCTACATGCAGAGGTATCAAAACCATGCATATCAGGCTGTTTCAAATATTCAGGTTGTCTCAAAGAGTTCTTCTAGCAGTGGATGGTTGCAACTTCAAAGCTGCTGTAGGAGGTTCTCTTTCAAACACACTTGTTGTTGTGGCAAGGTTAGGAATGGGATAGAATGGAGAACCTGGCCTTAACATGGCCCCTTGGGAGGGTTTTACAAAGAAAAACTACAATGGAGCAGTGAATATCTCTCACGCGTAGTGTTAATATCTGTGTGGAGGAGTGAATATCTCTCACGCGATACCACAGTGGGGCACGAACCACATTGTTTTCATTGAAAAAGCGGAGAAAATGGGAGATGCTTTACAAAACCACTATGCACTTATTCAAATGAGCAACTATTCAGAACGCAAGTAATGTCAAATGTAGGCCTGATAAATAGAATATGGAAGAACAACAACCGTTCATGGACAGTCAGGCCCGGCAGAGAGCGCAGGTAGGGAATATGACAGACAGATAGAGGAGTTACAAGGAGCATGAAAGCTAAAAAAGGAGCTGGCTCTGATACCATGTTAGGCCAGGCAGTAACTACATAGGGCAGAAATAAATTGATTGTGTTATTCCATTAGCTAGGTTCTTATTATATACATGAGGGAGAGACTGTTCAGTTTGTCTCCCGATGACTGTTCATATTTCCTATTTATCTATTTACAATAATTCACCCAATCACAAAGATTAGGTGTCAACAAACCCTAATACTTATGAAAATTAATATGGAAAGCAATAAGAATCGATGAACTTGGTCTTGAAGAAGGTGTCTCAAACTGTAATATGGATAATATTTTAAATTTTTACAGCTAGCAAAGGGTTTTACCGGTTGGGTTCCCTAGAAAATTTTGTTTTTTTTTTGCTATAGTGTGACTGTGTTTTATTTCTATTCTATTCCACTACAAATTGGTAGAGATATTTTTTGCCTTGGTGCAACAATTAGTTTCATATTTATTCATTCAAGAAATAGAAAAATTCAAGGAAATTCTACAAAAGGAACAATTAATCTATATTTGCACTTATATTTTTCACAAGTAAATTTCACAACTAAATTTTCATCCAAAGTGTTTAGGTTACTATCAAGTGTTATCACAACATATCTCAACATTTCAAGGCATAAATCATACTAGTCAATAAGGTTGAGACTTGAGATACAAAAATCTTCCCAAGTTATACAAGCAAGAAAACTGTTGATTTTCAGTTCTAAATCTATCTAACCAGAACAAAATTATGCCATTTTCAACACCCTCTAGTCAAATCTATTCCTAGCCCGATTCAACTCAATTAAGAATATATTAATCTCGTTGAGATTTCTTCTTCAGTTCATGCTTCTAAGTTATATATTTATGCAACCTAATATATCATTTGTGTTAAGTGATTATTCATTCAAAATTATTTAGTCCTTCCAATGCATCTACCTAATTTTTTGATCAGTTTCCGGGCAGACTCTATCAAACATTTGTAGCATAAAATAGAATACTATTTTAGTACCTAGTGTTATAAAACTCTAATCTGGAAAAAGTATTTTGGGTTTTTTCCCTAAAAATATTTACAAAATTTTCAATCCCAAAGCCATTTTCAGGGAGAATTTTAGTGAGGGAGAAATTTAATATTATTTTTGAAAAATTTGAATGAAACTGAAAGAAATTCTTCCTGTTTTCTCAAAAGATTCCAGCACCAAAAATGAGTGAATTCACAGAACTTAAGATTTGGAAATAATTAAATTTCACTTCGCTTTTCTAGGACCATATATGAGAGAATTCACAAAACCTGATATTTGGATTCTGGAAACACTTAAATTTCACCTCATTTATTAGGATTGTAGTTCTCTGAGATGCAAACATGTTGCATTAAGGATCTACTTTGCTTGTTTAAGGACAATGTTCATTTTATAAATAGTGATACAAGAATCCTTGTATACATGCCTGACACAGTTCTTTGGTCACAAGTAATGAAACTGAACTCCATCAATACATAACAGACAAGGTAGAATGTAAGAGAGCATCTACTTTTCAACATATACTCTGACAAAAATAAACGTCTATATGGTCATATAAAGTTGTCACCACACCAAAAAAGGAATTAAAAACCAAAATAAAAATAAGAATAAGCTTGGATTGTTATGGTTACTCTAGCGAAATGTTAAACAAGATTAATATGTTAATATGGCAAATAGTGTAGTTTATTGTGATTTATTGAGTCCAAGGGGTTAGCCCAACCAAATGTCGTTAATGTTACTGGGTATTTGGATAGTTCTATGCTGGCAGGTGTCGTGTTCGAAATCCCTTGGGTGAGGTGCACTAATCAATGCCAATGGGTTTACTAGGGATGCCACCCATGAATATGGGGAAACATCCTTTGGGGTTCCCTAGAGATTTTTTCTTGGAAAGAATAAAAATGAGATTTCCTAAAGAGAAATTTTGAGATGAATACAGTGTACACCCAACAAACTCAACTCTATACAGACAAACCATAAAAGAAAGAAAAATACATATGCTTTTACCTTTGTTCCCTTGTAAGTGTGCACTTCATGTGAGATTTCACCATGGAGAACACCTTCTCCTTTGCACCTTTAACTTTGCGGACTCCATTTTCGTGAGGTTTTCTAAATGAACTAACATTGTTTAGGTAATGATGTAAACTGTTACTTATTTCAGATAATCATATGCCCAATATCTCATTAAACACTAGGTGCTAGAAGCCTATTATTTCCAACATCCCTACATGAGATCTCCTATGTTATCCTTTCTGGATTTTCCAAATAGTTAGTAGCTACAGGAATGTGTCTATCTTGAATATATCTAGTTCTTGATCGTACATGAGCAGTTAAGATGCTTCCGCTCACAACAATTGACCTTGCATTTCCCATCAATTCTTATAAATCATTTTTTATGACCAGAATATGATCCTTGCCAATGTCTTCCATCTTTATGAGAATTAGCCGGACCTATATTATCTTCTCTTGATGCTAGAGTACGTTCCATCATTTTCCATACCTGATCAACATCATATTTAACTGTATAATTTTCCATCTCTAAAGCAGGGGCTAAATTACTTCTCCGAGCTGATTCATGAAAATAAGTGACCTGTTATTGGGTGTGGGTTGTAAAATTCCATCAGTCCCATCTCTGGCCCCAAATATTTCAAGGGAAGAGCTAGGTGAAAACTGCTAAAAGCCTCTTCCTGGTGCAGAACAATTGTCATGTAAATCCTATACACACTCCTGAAGTATGTGCTGACCTGAGAGATTTTTTTTCCATACAATGGATACTTGGGATGTAGACCTAGATACTTTAGTTTGCCTAAGTGAAGCCCTCGTTGCATCTAGAAATCTAGGAGATGGATTTGAAGTGCTTCGTTGCAAATTCCTTCTGTGAATTGTTCTTACATGAGTTGGACTTGTCTATGTGAGAGGAGCAGAAGAAGAAGAAGGTGGTGATAAATTGAGCTCTAAGTTTATTCTTTCTACGACCATCCCAACTGGGGCATCTTCCATAAATCCTCTGGTTCCTAAGCTTCATCCCCATTGTCAAAATCAAGCACGAAATCCTCAACATCTTCATCATGTGTGCTGGACTATCCAGACATAGATGTTTGATAGCCTTGAAAATACCAATCTCCTTCAGGGATAACCCTTCTAAGGCCAACATAATATGTATGATATGTTGAATCATAGCGATCACACAATAATAAAAGATCACCATCACTAGCCTCATTACAATCTAAGCAAACTATATTTACATAAGGATCAAGAAATCCCGTCAATTTTTCTTCTGAAGGTTGATATACATGCCAAACAGAACCAAATCATATAAGAAAATCATCATTCAAATTCATAACCAACTACTTAAACTTCAACCCTATGTATGAAAATAAATAATCATGCTTCGTAGGAAAGATAGTAAGGTAAAGGAAACTAAATATCTTTAAGAAATCCAAAAAGGTGTTGTAGCTAGAAACTGATATCACCAAATTGTAAATCACCAACATACACAAGGATTGATAGAATAAAAGGATGAAATAAAGTGAACTAGACCTAGGGGAACTCAAATGTATATTTTTTTAAACATGAACCTATAAATTCAAAGAACCTTGATAAATAAAGATTACTGCTGCAAATAGAACATAAACTACTCCAAATAGTTATTGGGAAAATAATTAAATTCAAACATTCAAACAAGGGCATAAACATGTTGTCAAATGGAAAATTTGAAAGCAGTTAAAAACATCAGGGGCATGTTGAAAATCCAACTCCTATCATTGAAATCAAGAAAAAAAATGTTGGAATCTCATGCTTGGATCCACTTCTCTATTGAATCTATTCATCTAGTTGTTTGCTCAATCTGTTATAACTGCACCAAGTGGTGCCACATGATAAATAAATTGTAACTTCAACATATATTTTCAAACAAAGGCTATCTACTAGACATTGGAATGAGTGACACAAGAGCATCCCCAGTCCATTAGTGTTCTTGCATCATTGAAAACGTGTTTAAATTCCAGCATCTCGTTCATGTTTAATCATCAATTTCTACTTGTGAGACTTACATGAGCCCACATGAGATCACTCTTAGTTTCATCGACTCCCACTTTAAACATGACATTTCCAAAAATAGCTGGAAGGAAAGAAAAGATACATTGTACTTAGTTTATTCACTCATTACATTAGAACCACAACAAAAACAAAGAGATACTGAATTAACAAAAATACAACAAGGTGCGATGGCATGGCATCACAGATCTTGTTGTTTCCAAAAACATCTTGTTGAATGATGAAACAAAAATCAACTCCAACAATAATTATGACAATCATTGCAAAGGAGGAGATCGCTGAGAAAGAAGTTTTAACATAGACCAAAAATCGCTAGGCTAAAGTGGAAGAATTCGTTGAGGAAAACAAATTAAGAGAAGAAATAGACTCTCTTGAGAAGAAGGCACCAACTTCCACAAATGAAATTGAGCACAATAATTTTGAAAGAAGATCCTTGGAGTAGTTGAGGCATATCACTGGGCAATTGAGGAAGATCATTCCACTAAAAATGAAGGATATTTTTAAGTAATAATCACTAAGCAGCAAGAAGGGTAAATTTCTAGAAAGAAAACTAGTGTGGAATCTATTCCTAAACAAAAAACCATGCAACCCATTGTTGTGTGAGAAATAGAGTATTTCTTTTTATTCATCCTTTCTTAATCTTGTGCATGAGGATCAATTTCTATTGCAGAGTGAATGTAATTGAATAGCACCATTGTTATTTGACCGATTTACTTGAATGTTATAATACAAGTTCAATCATAAAATCCTCATGGGGAATTGTTTGGCTTCTGTTTAGTGATGTACATTGATTTTCATTGACACTATCCATTGAGATGGGTAGTAAATTTCATTTCTTATCTACCTACAATAGATTAGTATGCATTTGTGTAGGTTCTGAATTTTCGAGTACCCATCGATTAGTATTAAAGTAGAATAACCTGCAGTGAGGAAAAAATCCAACAAAGGAGGCATACTTTTTTTTTTCCATTTCTTGTCTATCAGGAAAAAACCAGTAGCACTATGGTTTGTAAGGTTTTTTTGATTTTGGGAATGGCAGGGTTTAAGTTTATTGTATTTCTGCTTCTTTTGATTGATTTGTGTTCCTCCGTATTGGTTGAATAGAAACCCCTTGTTTTAACTTATCATAATGGTCCACTGCTCACCAGTAGTCCTACTGTGGATGTTAATTTAATTTGGTATGGCAGATTCAACCCTGCTCAACATTCCATTGTGGCAGATTTTGTTTAGTCCTTGGAATCTAGCAAGACCCTAGAGCCCTCTTTGTACAGCTGGTGTAAAACCACTCAAAGATACCGTGGTCAGTCCAACAAGGCCATCACCATGGCAAATACAAGGCTAGGAAAGCAGAAGTTGGACGTTGGTTATTCCCTCGACATATCTCTTAAGCGGAGCCAAATTATACCTCTAGTGCAAGGGGAAATTGCTTCCAAAGCTCTGTTGTAGAATGGAAATGTCGTGTATTTGGTACTCATGTCTGATGATGTTATTCTAGAGGGATTTTGCATTCTCCACAACTGCAATTGAGCACAATCATTGGGCAAGAAGATCCTTCGACTAGTCGAGGCATACCATTGGGCAATTGAGGAGGATCACTCCACTGATAATGAAGGAGATTGGTAAGGAATAAACACCGAGCAATAAGAATGGTAAAATCATGGAAAGAGAATTAGCATGGAATCTCTGCCTAAACAAGAAACCGTGCAACCCATTGTTTTGTGAGAAACATAGTATTTCTTTTTATTTATCCTTTCTTAATCTCGTGCATGAGGATCAATTTCTGCTGCAAAGTGAATGTAATTAACTAGCATCACTATCATTTCACTAATTTACTTGAATGTTATAATACAAGTTTAATGATAAAATCATCAAGTGGAATTGTTTGGCCTTTGTTTGGCGAAATACATTGATTGTGATTGACACCATCCATTGAGATGGGTAGTAAATTTTATTTCTTATGTAAAAGTTTTGCATTTTCCAGCACCCATCAATTGGTATTAAAGTAGGAAGAACCTACAGTGATGAAAATCCAATAAAGAAGATTTTGTTCTCCCTCCTTTGTTGCAAATCCAACAAATGAGATTCAGGGGAGAGAAGCAGCTCCAGGATGAGAACTGGCAACATGATGTCCAGAAGCCTGTTGCGAAAAGAGAAAAATCATGGTATGTGGAGTAGTGGACATGAATTTGATAAGAATATATCGAAGAAATGCAAACATTACAGAGATGTTGAGAACAATTACTACAACACTAAAACCATAGAAACAACCGAGTTGAGAAAAATTATAGCCAAAGTAAATGATGGAAGTGAACATGAAGGGCAACAAGGTAGCCTGAGAGGAACCCTAGGAGAAGAACTAGAGGACTCTCTTTTAAAATAAAAATGTGATAGAAAACTTCAAGCTACTAACTCCATTGTCTATCTAGTGAAAGATTAGTTGTTTATATAGATAGTACGGAAAGGCCCATTGCGAGAGAGCTTAAAGCCTAGAAATTAGAAGCTGGACATAAGAATATCAATTGGAGCCCTATGAAGTTGGTGGGTTAATTTAGCATCCTTCATAAAAAAAATCTTCCACATAATAGATTAGCGTCATGGAAGGTGGAATAAAATAGAAACAAGAACATCAATTGGAGCCCTATGAAGTTGGTGGGTTAATTTAGCATCCTTAATAAAAAAAAATCTTCCACATAATAGATCAACGCCATGGAAGGTGGAATAAAACAAAAATAACCCGAGACATACGATGATCATTATTTGAAGGAAAGGTTATCTACTAACACTGTGGGATCATTAGTTATGGATCTAGTGATTAGTAGAAATTCTATGTTCTAACCAATCTTTCACTTTCTTGTTCTTGTCCATAAGTTTGTTCATACCAACACCAAGGAACTTCTTCAGATTATTCATGAAGTATTAAGTGTTATTTTTGTATCGTCAAAAGAGCTATTATGTCTTGTTTGAAGCATAGACTTGACAAACAATAATGTGAAGACAAGAAGTGCATCATGTTTTTTTATTTTTTATTTTTATTTTATTTATTTATTTATTTATTTATTTATGTACCTATCATCCAGGAAAAACTACAGGTCTGGGAGGAAGATTTAAAAAAAAAAGGCAATGAAATTACTCACTATCCTTTGCAAAATTAATCTTCAATTTAGCAACTTCTTAACTCCAATATAGTAAAGGCCATCAAATATACTCGTGAAGATATTATATTTTAGGGATTCTTATGGATGGTAAGACAATATGCCTACATACCCTTATGTGTGGTCTATTGTCAAACAAATATATTACTAACAATGGATCATGTGATCAAGTGAAATAGTGACAATGTCAATGATGAAGCGAGTGATCAAGTAAAATATGAACTGTGATTGATCTTCAATTATATGGTTGTGATGCGAGTGATCGAGTAAAATATGAACTATAATTGATCTTTGATGATATGGTTGTGATCTTACTTCCCTCTTCTGCAACTAATTGTTGAACAATTCTAGACAGACAAGTATTCCTAAATGTATATATGAATTGTATTGAAATTTTTTTTTTTTATGTTTTATTTCATGGCTGAATTAATTTTTAGGTTGCCTCTCTAACTGCGATTTATGGATTCGTGAATAATGGAATGGTTGTGTGCATTTAGGTTGCATAAATCTATAGTTTCATGACTAACAATAGTAAATAGTTAATAACAGAAACAATTCAGTTCAGTTACTTCGTAAAATTGTGTGAATTTGGGTTCAGTTTTTGTGTGAGTTATTCAATCCAATAGTAAATAGTTAATAACATAAAAAATTCAGTTCATTTACTTCGTAAATTTGTGTGAATTATTCAATTTAGTTACTTCGTAAAATTTTGTGAATTTGGGTTCAGTTTTTGTGTGAATTATTCAGTTCAGTTACTTCGTAAATTTTTGTGAATTTGGGTTCCATTTTTGTGTGAATTTGGGTGGTAGAATGAAGTACCACATCCTCAAAGTGCACAGAAATTACATGCATGGACAAATACCGTGTAGCTATATTTGACATGTAGGCCCTGAAAATTTATCTCCTATAAAATAGGAGAACTACTTTAAATAACAAGTTCTCGAAATCTAACCAAAATGATTGTGCCAATCTCTACCCATAACGAAAACCGACATGCGCCTATAAATGGAATGAACATAATGGAATATGGAACATACAGATCTAGGGGTTGAAATGCTCTTAATGCACATCAGACATCCAATGATCCAAATGAAATCTGAATGCATTCATCAATTTTAAGATCTTTAGTAGGTAGGCATCGGCATATGTACAACATCTAGCTCAGTGGGCATCAGGGTTGGTGGGAAAGAGTGAGTAGATTGCAGAGTATTGGCTTATTTCAGTCTTTACAAAAAATTTAAGTAATTTTTAGTTAAGAATCATACAAGTATTAAAGTAAATTCTACTAATTTTCTTAATTTAAGGGTGGTTTCACTAGTCCAGAAATAGAGAATGAATAAAAGGACTATGATCTTACTAATGATGACATCATCGTAGGGATTCTAGAGCATCATTGTTATTCCATTGGAGTCCAGTGAGGTGCACAGTATTCTCATAACAACCCTATTGACCACAATGTTAGACATTTTGAACATCTAAGCCTCTCATTTGGGTCTTCTGCCTCTGCTTCTTTATTATGATAAATGGCCTCCCAAGTTCATCAAATGCCAATGTCATCTCTCCAAACAGTAACAAAGTGCGGCACAAAGATTAAAGCATAAAATAAAAAGCAAGGATGAAAAAAATAGTGAATTTGAACTAGAGATTTGAGGTGTGTGTACTCCAAGGAGCACAAATATTAAAGCATAAAATTAAAAGAAAGGATGAAAAAAATACTGAATTTTGAACCAGAGATCTAAGGTGTGTGTACTCCTCCCTATGTGGAAGAAGACTAAAAGTGGGGTGGAAATGCAGTGAGGTTAGAAATGAAACATACTTGGGCGCAATTAATGGATTGAAATCCAATGGTGGGGTTTGATATCAGCTTGCTAATGTTAAAACCTTAATTCAAAACTCTCTTCAATCTTGTTTTCCCTCCCGCCCTGTGAAAAGTGAAAATGTGCTACTTGTTTTCCCTCTACCCTATGAAAAGTGAAAATATACTACTTGTTTCAATCTCGTTTTCCCTCCCACCCTGTGAAAAGTGAAAATGTGCTACTCATTTGCCCTCCACCCTATCAAAAGTGAAAATATACTATTGTTTTAATCTCGTTTTTCCTCCCGCCTTGTGAAAAGTTAAAATGTGCTACTCATTTGTTAGAAAATTATATATTACGGAGCAATGGAACACATAAAATATTGCAGAAATATAAACACAGAAAACGCACAAAACAAGAGAGACACAGATATACGTGGTTCACCCAGTTTGGGCTACATCCACCTCGAATAGCCAGTCCTTCCTTTCTATTATCCAGCAAAATGAAGAGACACAACCTACAGCAAAGCCGCTGTAATATCCTCTGTTTTCTCTCACAGTCTTACCTCTCTGTTTCTTGCTCACACCGAATACACATTTGTCTCACAGCCTCAAATACAAATACCCTCATACAAAGAGAGGGGTTTTCCTTCTAGGGCAAAAAAGCCTAAACTAAACATAAGTTCTACCGTCAGATCATCCGCCTAATGAACGGCCCAGATTGACTAGAAATTACTATACTTTTACAAGGCAATTTTACAGCTGTTTTTAGCTTCAGGGGCGCTGCCCCCGAAAACCCCCGCTAGGGGGGGGGCTCCCAAAGGTCGCAGCCGCCCCCCCCTGGACCCCCCTTGCAGTGAATATTTTACTAGCGGCGTTGCCGCCCCCATTTTGAACTGGGGTCCAATGTGGCGGTACTTTTGAATATAGAAGATAATCAGGCTCCACACCCAACAACATTTTCACTTCACCCGATGAAAATTGAAAATATACTACTTGTTTTAGAATGTAAATGAAGATTGGATTTGGGAGGCCTTTGTTACATCAAAATTAAGGCTGAATTTTTTCAAAAATGTTAAAATTTCCCTCCCTAAAAAACCCTAAATACAAAATTTATATATTATAGAGTAGATGTGTGGGTGTAATGTAAGTATGTAAACAATTCTAAATATGGGCTTAGTTAAATAATAATAGTAATAATAATAATAAAAGCAAAAAGTATGGGGATGAGTGCAAAAATCTAAATGTTGCCTCAATTAATAATAAAAATAATAAAATTCTATTTGTTATATTTTTATTTTGTTATTAACTTGTGAATAGGTTTTGTTACAATACCAAGACCCAATACCATGGCTTATCAATACATCAAGCCCAAAAACCATAACTTATTTCACAACCAAAATATTTTATAACAATATGACAAGATTCTTAACCATGGATATTCAGCCCCCTCTTTATAGTGGATATTATTAACTTGTAAAAAATTGGCTTTGTTATAATACCATGGCCCAATACCATGGCTTATCAATACCACATGCTCTAAGAACATAACTTATTTCACAATCAAAATATTTTATAACAATATGAAAATATTCTTAACCATGGATATTCATTCTCACTTTACCATGGATATTATTAACTTGTAAATAGACTTTGTTACAATACCATGGCTTATCAATACCACATGCCCAAAAAACATAACTTATTTCAAAATAAAAATATTTTATAATAATATGACATGATTCTTAATCATGGATATTCACCCCCACTTTGTCATTGATATTATAAACTTGGGAATAGGATTTGTTACAATAGCATGGGCTAATACTGTGGCTTATCCATACCACATGCCAAAAAAATCATATCTTATTTCACAATCTAAATATTTAATAACAATATGAAAAGATTCTTAACCATCATTTCACCCCCACTTAACCATGGATATTATTAACTTGTAAATAGGCTTTTTTACAATAACATGGGCCCATACCATGGCTTATTAATACCACATGCTCAAAAACCATAACTTATTTCACAATAAAAATATCTTAATTTAATTTAATTTTATAGCATTTTTTATTTGAAGCTATTAAGAAAAGGGTTGTAATTAGTTTTGAGATAATATAAGTCCTCTATCCTCACGACTACTAAAATTATTCCCATATAAATTAACTTAAGTTTTTAATAAAACTAAAAATGAGAATACTTTTATATTTAAATATGTGAAATTTATCTAATACAAATATTAGTAAGAACCAACATAGTTCTATCTTAACTAAGGATCCAAGTGATGATAGCAAGAAAATTGAAGGGAAGAGAGGGGGAGGGAGATAGTTACAAATATGGAGGGTGGAGAGAGAGAGAGAGAGACAGAGATAGAGACAGAGACAGAGAGAGAGAGAGTGACGGGGGGAGGCAGAGAGAAGGAGGTAGGAAGAGAGAGAGGGGAGAGAGAGAAGAAGAGAGGGGGGGGAGAGAGATATGGAGTTGGAGGGGGGGAGAGAGAAGAAGAGAGGGGGAGAGAGAGGGAGGAAAGCACTAAGGCATAGGGAGATAGAGGTGGAGAGAGAGAGGGAGTGACAAGGGATATATGGATAGAGAGAGAGGGAGAGAAGAGAGGAGGGAAGAGAGAGAATAGGTGGGGATAAAGATAGGGAGAGTGTTAAAATTGGCAACTAGGGCCAAAACTTCATGTGGGTCATCTTATTCATGGCTGATAATATTTTTATTAGATTCCTCTCATTGAGAGGTGTAAGATTGATATAAACATCATCTGATTCCGATAAGTATTCATGGAGATATGAATTTATTTTGATTATGGAATTATTATCAAGCTGACCTACAACTCATGTAGGCTCAGAAGCCCAACAGTCGTATCTATTCAAACATCATCATTTGTGTATAAATACAAGAGGAATTTTCCTCATTTACACTCACTCATCTCGTCACATCTCTCTCTCTCCACTGTGCAGAAAAGAGTCTCTTCTCTACTGCGCAGAAAAGGGTCTCTCCCTCACAGATGTGAAGCTGGAAGTTTCTGAAACTGAAGCTGCAACTGCAGAAGTAAAGTTTGACCTACGTGGACTAGAAGATCTCCTCATCTGAACTATGTTGTAGGTTCATCTGAACCTCCTCTGGAAGCCACAACTTTTGGTGGTGGAATAAAGCCGATCCGATGGTTGGTTTTTGAGATATCATCTGCTGTAGTTTGATGATGAAGCCACTAATGCCGATGCTACTGATATAGGGTTTGCTATTGCTGATATAAATCAGATTTATTGTACTATTTCTCTCTGCTGAATTACTGAAGATAAAAGAAGATTTGATCAAAGGGTTTCCCCACACATTGTTGGGTTTGTCCTTGGCTAGCCGCCACATCTTATGTCTCTTGTCTTGGCTTGTTTTCTGTTGATCGTTTAATGTTCTATCTGCACTTTACTTTATGTACATGTGATTGCTAATCTATGGAATATACTAAGAAAAAGAAGTAAATTGTTATAAGCATAGAACATACCATAACTTAACATGGTATCAGAGCTGAGGTGAAGACAAAGCCTGAGCAAGAGCAATCACCGAAGAGAAGATTGGCAAGGCTATCCTAAAAGAATGATGGGGTCCTCAACACTCTTTCCTACCGAAGACAAGCTCTGTGAGAAGTTGACTATCACGGATGGAAGATGTCTATCGATCTAACCCTTGAGGATCAAGGAGTGTTGGATCATGTGAGAGGCAATATTGTTCAGCCTCCATCAGATGCACCTCCTGCTGCCAGGAACAAATGAAAGAATAGAGAAATAAAAGTGAATAAGATCATCTGGTACTCTATCGACAAGCGCTTAGTGGCCTACATCTCTGAACTAGACACCTCTGAGGAAAACTACGATAGACTGGTGAGTTTATTTAAAGCTAATGATGCAAATCAAGTTTTGTTTCTTAGAAATAAGCTAAGGGAAATCAAGAAGGGTAAAGATGAGAGTATGCAAGAATACTTCTTAAGAATAACTGATATCAAGAACGGTCTCATATCTATTGGGGAGACTATTACTGATAGAGAAATGGCACTCACAAATCTTGGAGGATTACCATCCGAATGGTACGTGGCCATGACTACTCTTCTGAACAATAATGTAATTCCTCGTTTCGAGGAATTAATGGCTAGATGCATTCAAGAAGAAACAAAGGTAGAAGATGAAGAAATGCCCTTACCTAAAGGTCCTCCTGCTGCTTTTTCTTTTCATGCTAAGAAAAGAAATAATTCTAGGTCTAAATCAAAAGGAAAGGCTAGACCTAAGGGTGGAAGAAAAGGACAATGTTACATCTGCGATAATGCAGGTCACTATGCAAGGGAGTGCCCTGATAGAAAGGACTCACACTAGGACGATGATCAAAATCCCTCTCATGATAATCGAAGGGACAGAAAATTCAATAGCAATGGTAAAAGGAATGCTGGAAATCAAGGAAGAGGACAACCATTCAAGAAGGCTAGAAATTCCAGGTATGAATCCAACATTGTTAAAAATAAGCAGGATGAATATTATCTACTAACTACTCTATCTACCTCTGCTCCTTTGGACTCAATGGGAATTTGGCTCATTGATAGTGGTGCCTCAAGGCACCTCACTAGTTACAAAGAAGTAAACTGTTATAAGCATAGAACATACCATAACTTAACATGGTATCAGTCAGTTTCATAGTATGGTACAACTCTCACTGGTCCCAGACCAGTACTGCACTGACACGAAGTCAGTTGAGACTGGTCTAGGACCAATGGTACATACTTTGAGACTGACTTCGTGTCAGTGCAGTACTGGTCTAGGACCAGTGAGAGTGGTACATACAATGACGCTGACTTCGGGTCGGTTGAGACTAGTTTGGGACCAGTGGTACACTCTCTGAGACTGCGATACTGGTCTGGGACTAGTGGTAGGAGTGCTACGTACTATAAAGTTAACTTCGGGTTGGTTGAGACTAGTCTGGGACCAGTGGTACGCACTCTAAGACTGACTTTGAGTCAGTGGAGGATGTTACTAGTTTGGGACTAGTAGTAGGAGTTGTACATACTATGACATTGACTTCAGGTCAGTTGAGACTAGTCTAGGACTAGTGGTACATACTATGAGACTGACTTTGAGTCAGTATGATACATCCTCGATCATTTCTTCTTCTTCATAATTCAGACAAAAGCATAGCAGAACAGAACAATGCAGAGCAGTGCATAACAGAGCAGAACAATACAGATTAGTACAGGGCAGAACAAGACAAAGCAGAGAAGACAGAATAGAGTAGAGCAAGGCAAGGGTCAGGCTGTACAAGGCAGTGCATTTTATGGATGAATAGTAATGACCTATAGATAGATTGCAGATGAAGTTCTCCCTAGTTGAGAGGGAGTGTTAAAATTGGCAACTAGGGCCAAAACTTCATGTGGGTCATCTTATTCATGGCTGATGATATTTTTATTAAATTCCTCTTGTTTAGAGGTGTAAGATTGATATAAAGATCATCCGATTCCGATAAGTATTCATGGAGATATGAATTTATTTTGATTATGGAATTATTATCAAGCAGACCTACAACTCATGTAGGCTCAGAAGCCCAACAGTCGCATCTATTCAAACATCATGATTTGTGTATAAATACAAGAGGAATTTTCCTCATTTGCACTCACTCATCTCATCACATCTCTCTCTCTCTACTGTGCAAAAAAGAGTCTCTTCTCTACTACGCAGAAAAGGGTCTCTCCCTCACACATGTGAAGCTGGAAGCTGCTGAAACTAAATCTGCAACTGCAGAAGTAAAGTTTGACCTACGTGGACTAGAAGATCTCCTCATTTGAACTATGTTGTAGGTTCATCTAAACCTCCTCTGGAAGCCGCAAATTTTGGTGGTGGAATCAAACCGATCCGATGGTCGGTTTGTGAGATATCATCTACTGTAGTTTGATGATGAAGCCACTAATGCTGATGCTACTGATCTAGGGTTTGCTACTGTTGATATAAATCAGATTTATTATACTATTTCTCTTTGCTGAATTATTGAAGATAAAAGAATATTTGATCAAATTTTTTCCCCACACATTGCGGGGTTTGTCCCTGGCTAGCCGCAACATCTTGTGTCTCTTGTCTTGGCTTGTTTTCTGTCGATCGTTTAATGTTCTATCCACACTTTACTTTATGTACATGTGATTTCTAATCTATGGAATATACTTAGAAAAAGAAGTAAACTATTATAAGAATAGAACATACCATAACTTAACAGAGAGAAGGGAAATAGAGAGAGAGGGAGGCATAAACATGGAGGGGGGAGAGAGAGAGGGAGTGATGGGGGGGACAGATGGAGGTGAGAGAGAAAGGGAGAGAGAGGACTAAGAGAGAGGAGAGAGATGAAGTTGGAGGGGGAGAGAGAGGGAAGGAAGAAGAAAGTCATAGAGGGAGAAAGTAGAGAGAGAGGGAGTGACAAGGTAGCAATTGAGAGAGAAGAGATAGAGGGAAGAGAGAGAGGCGGAGAGGACAAGGGAGGGATAGAGATATAGATATGGAGAGAGAGTGTGTATGTTTGGGGGTGAGATAGAGAGAGGGAATAAGAAAGAGACACACCAATACAAATATAGATATTATATAGTATTATATAACCAGCCTAGATCCATCTTAACCAGGATCTATCAAGCGCCAAAAAAGAGGTTTGCACATCGAGAGATTGGATCCCTCTCGGCGCTTCATAGATCTGGGTTAAGATGGATCTAGGATGGTTTAATAATTTTGTAGTTGTACTTGACAAACTAACACTTTTTTCCATGGTTGTGTTTGAAAACATTTTTTCCATATTTGGTGTATTTATCATAATAATAATAATATAGTTTTAATTTAATTTTAATATTACCTTTTTTATGCAATGATTTTGTTGTTTGTTTATAGAGAAATACATGTTTTACTTTTGGAATTTGAAAAGGAAACACGTGCTCTTATCTTGGTCGTATTGAAAACATTTAAGTGTAAGAAAGAAACATTCCCTCTTAACTTGGTTGTATTAAAAACATAAGTGTTCTTGTATACTAGGTGGGTTCAAACAAGAGAGAGTATATGGTAAGTGGATTAAATAGTTAAAAGTGAGTGTTAGCTAAGGAGAAAGTTACAAAAATATAACAAATAGGGTATATTGGGTTAGGATATTACTGTTTTGGGACATCTAAAGTTGAAGGTACTTTTATGGAGGTGTAGTCTAAGCCCTTGGGTGTAGGGCACATCTTATGGGTATCTTGGACTTTTGGTTGTGTTAATGGTGTCAACTAGAAGTGGAGAGTCCAACCAATGAGTAGGCAAAGTTTTTCATTTACAAGGTTGGAACCAATCAATTATTCTCCCTCTTTACCCAACTCTAATATGAGGAGTGTGCATAATGGACTTATTATTGTAACAAATTGCAAATATTTGATTATATTTAAGTTCAAGGGCTTGAAATGGTTGCCTCAACCTTCAAATCTTTAAAGGAACTATGTGTTTTTCAATTAAGCCCTTGTGGTCAAGGAGATGCAAAATAGGAAGGCCTTATGGCTATTTTTAAGTGGTTGTAATGACCCTCGTCTTGTGGTAAGTATGTAGATATGATGCTAATGGTGCTAGTCTTAGTACATTCACATATGTATTGTAAATATTTTACTATCACCTTGCATTGTATATATGATAAATATTTTGTGGTTACCCTAATGTACATGTTGATGTCCCACTTGAATGATTATGGGAAACACTTCTCAGTTATCCTTGTGTACATGGGGAAGATCATAATTACTCTATGCCCACAAATATAATATTGAAGAGTGTATAACTAAATCAAAACCCTAACCATTGGCCCAATCTCCATTGATGAGGCTTCAACCAATAGTCCTTCCTTAAGGTAACCATTTATAATTATTGATGGCACATTTTTCTAACTCAATGAACCTTGCATTAACTAGGGGGAGTTAGATGGAACCTCAATGACTTCAAGGTTCAAAGTTAAACATATACCATAATAACCTATACATATGTCTTTATACCAGGGGCATGATACAAGAATAAGGAAATCTATCAATGGGGAGTTAAATAGCATATAGCTCAACTCATATAGTTGAAAGAGAAAAAATAATTCAGCCCAAGACCTAAGAAGAGACTCACAGACACTCACAGGCATAATATTCACAGGCCTTTGTGCAGTCAACGAGGGAGGGGAGATATTTTGTAACCTATTAGCACACATGAATGTATTTCTCTCATCCCTCACACATTGTCGATACTAAAACAAACCTAGGAAGAGGGAAAATGATAGATGGGGAGAAAATGGGAGGAAAAATGGCAGGAAAGGGAAAATCTAGTTAGCCAAGCCCTAACTAGCCAGAAGGATGGAGTGATAAGTAGAAAGATAAGAGAAATTGGGATAAGGAGAATAGGAAGCAAAAGAGCACAATGAGAGGAGAGTAAGGGAGAAGGAACTGAGAGTGAACAAGATGAAGAAAGGGCAATCAAAAACAAGGAAGTCACTGGGTAACTACTCGAAGGGTGTTGTTGTAAGGAGGGTGTCACACTTGGACATCATGGGGTTTGCACCACAAAGATAACAAACTGAATTCTAATGTCAGAGGTAAGCCTCCATCATGTTTTTGAACTATACATTTGGCATTTATTGCATCAAACTACCACTTCTCTGCATCTAATTAACAATTGAGTTCTCGTCGCTCGGATCTAGTGCAATGGGAAAATCACTACCATGAATCTCTTTAGAGAACTACAATTTCCCAACGATATTATATTCATATATTTTTTGGTTAGTTTTATAGTCCAAGATTCAAGAACCTTACCATCATGCTTGTCGCTTAGCCACCTTCCAACGAATGCGATAAAAACACGTAGTGATATTTTCACACTTAACACTATACAATAAATCTAACCCTAATATCTAAGTTAGTGAAGAATAAGTAACTAGCTAGAATCTGGAAGGGTTTTTCGATTGGATGTTAGTGAAACTCATTGCATTTCGGTGTGCCAATGTGTGCTAAGTCTTATCGAGTGCTAGGGAAACACAAGGGAGCACTAGGTCAAAATGCATGGAAATGAATGAATAAGAGTGTGTGACAGGGAGTGTCAATGAGTTCCAGGTGTGTTAAGAGGGGAGTGACATGGTATGCTAAGCAACATTAAATCATTCTAGCATACCAGAGTGACATGTAGCCAATATGTGTTAGGTGCTAAGGTGTGCCAAATAGTGCTAGGAAGTGTTAGGGAGTGTTAGGGAAACACAAGGGAACACTAGGTGAAAATAATGCATGCAAATGAATGATTAAGAGTTTGTGACAAGAAGTTTCATTAATTTCAAGGTGTGCTAAGTAGTGAGTGTAAAGGTATGTTAGGCAGTGCTAAGGAATTCTAGAGTCTAGGGAAACATGCCAAGATGTGCTAATGCATGTTAGGGAGAGTTATGGAGTGTCAGGGAAACATGCCAAGGTGTGCTAGGTGTTAATGTGTGCCAAGGCATTCTAGAGCGTCAGGTCATGCTAGGGAGTGGTAGGGTATGTTAGGGAGTGAAAAATCATGCCAAGGAATGGAAGGGATGATAATGTGTGCCATGTAGTGCCAATGGATTGTTATATGTGCCAGATGTTATGGTATGTGAAGATGTAAACTATGTTGCTTAGTTGTTTTATGGGCACGGTTGAATGTGAGCCTTGAATTGGTAAATTGTTAAATTGGATGAGTTAATATTGGACATGAGGAGCCTAAGATGATTTATAGGCCATTAGGGGAATGAGGAATAGTCTAGTTGTAGTAAATGTAACTTGGTAAAGTTGTTCTAGTCAACGCAGGACTTAGTTGGGTTCCTAAGTCTAAAAGAAAATAAGGGTAGTTATGAGGGAATGATAATTAAGGAGTGCCATGGCTTGCCAAGGAATGAAAATGTGTGCTGACATATGCTAGACAGTGTCAATGCATGTCAAGGAGTGTGAGGGAGTGTTAGGGAATCACAAGGGAGAACTAGGTCAAAGTGGATGAAAATGATGAATAAGAGATTATGCCAAGGAGTGTCAGTGAATTCTAGGTGTCCCATGGATGAAGTGCGTTAGGAGAATTTCATATTAGGACTTGTAGGAGGAAAGCCTATGATTCTGATAAGAGGATGGAAAAAGCAGTTTCAGACAAAGGAAGACTTTGGTCTAGGCACAACACTATTTTTTCAATGACTTGATTGGATTCCCAAGTCACAAAAAAGTATGGTTATCTATGAGGGCTAGAGAAGAAAAAACATGTAACTGGTCTGGCATACTACCTCATCAACTAAAGGAGAAAGTAATGAAGCCTCGACAATCACCCGAAGGTATGCATGAAGAGATTTACATGTTTGCCTACATCCTAGATGCAGTCTGTGCTCGACATGAGTTCTCGGGCTTGGAGTGGGCATGGTCACCGGTGGAGACTGTTGTGAACACATATTTCAAGTTGTTGTCTGAATGCAGCTTCAGAAGAATAATCACACAGTTGTTTAACCATTTTGTCACCCTAGCGTACAAGATAATATTCGAACAGGATCCACCCTACATGTGAAAGGAAGAAATTGAGGCATTGTTAAGAATTGCAGACTGGTATGCCTCACCATCCAGCACTTTCATGTGAATGTTTAGTGTGGAGAATCCTCCATATGTTCTTCCCAAGTTTTCCTTGGATGTACTTTTCATGCAGGAAGTATCATATCACATCTCAGCGGGATTGACAGCTAGACTACAGTGGAAGAAGAAGATACCTTGGCCCGCTCTTTCGCTACAGATTGGGTTATGTGAGATCCAAAGTATCAAGAAAGTAGATGTTGAAGTAGAACAGATGAAGAAGTACCCGTTCGGCCTCCGAAGCTTCAATTTGTATGACTGACATTTCATTGTGAAGGATCACTGCATGAGAGTTCGGTTAAACTGGATCCATGGGGCATTTCATTGGGTCGAGGAGGACTCATGGAGGTATTGCTACAATTCCTCCAGAGCCAATGAACAAGTCAACTTCACTATGGAGTGGTTAGCGAAGAAACATGAAGAAATATCATGGAGAGCACCAATATTAGCAGCAGTAGCAACAACGGTAACAGAGGTAGCAGAGCCAAGCATACATGTGCTTGACAAAGGGAAGAGGAAGATTTTTGATCGCGTGGAGGAGGATCAAATCTACAAGTTTCAAGCAGATCCGATTGTAGAACAAGCAACTATAGCTATTCAGGCAAAGAGGTAACAATGTGACAAGAAAATCGCACATAGGCAGAGGGATAAGAAGAGAATGGACGAAGCAGAGGAGGAGTTGAATGAGCTGAGGGAGAAACTCTGAAAAGAACAAGAGCTACACAAATAGGAGAGGGAAGCACAGTAGCAGCAGATACAACAGGGGGCGCAACATGTGAAAACAAATGAAATAGCTCCTGTACAAGTAGTCAATTCATCTGAATAGCTGGCATCAAGCGAACAGGGTGAACCATGACAGGAGTGAGACTTCACTCATGAGATAAAACAAGCACTTCAATATTTGGATGGAGACATGGAGCAGTAGGATTTGGAACAGGACACCAATCTCATGCCTTACCAAAAAGAGGTTGACTCACCCACTTCAATGCATCCAGATGATGAGCAAGTCTTAAATGACTAAGGAGGCATTGAGATCCTTGGTGGTCAACTAGAAGGAGAGATGCACAACATCACTTTTGACGAATCTCATCACAGAGTTATGCAGTCTCACAAAGTACCAACTTTAGAGGATCAAACATCATCTACAAAAGTTGAGTGATTGAACATGACTAATGTGCACAAGCATCCATTTGCCTTAGCCAATGCAACCAGAGTGTATGCCAAAGCCACTAGCACAAGTGTTCACTTTCTGATGGCTGAGAATGAGAGAATGATGAAAGAACTACAGGTGGCCAAGCAAGGAGGAGACTTGGTGACAATGTCTGCCTAAGCTGAACTGAAGAAGGCAATATTAGATGAATTATTATTCGTTTGCACAGTTATGTGAGAATTTTACTCCAATTTTGGTACCGTGCACAAGGCAGTCATCCATCTCAACCGATGGCAACAATGATGTGTTAGAAGAGCATGCATCTTGATGAACATGCATGTTCTTGTTGATAACATGCAAACATGGATGATGGAGTATAAGGGAGCCCCAATTCACTTGCCAAAGATGATGAGGGCGAATGCAGTCAAGTTGCAAGTACGTATCCGAAGTCAGATCTGTAACTATGAGGACCTCCCACAACTCATCACTAGCATACGGGCTTCCCATGCATGATTATTTAAGAGCATGGATGTTGTGGTGTGCACACATGCGATCCCATCACTTGGGACTCTCACCTAAGCAAAGACTGAGAAGAAGGTCTCACTAGAGATTGACTCTTTCTCCGACGAGTTGATGCACATCGCCACTAGCCTAGACTTGCCTATCAGTGCAGACATCATGCACAAGTATGTTGTTGGTCCAACCACATTAAAGAAAATGATGCGCATGTTTTCAGACAAGTTGGATAGAGGAGCCTGAAAAGTTTACCCAGATGCTATGGAGGCAAGATTCAGGTTTTAGACAAATGTCATAGCGGAACACACGGACACTATCAAGGACTACAGATCTTGGCATCAATATGTTATTGTTGATCAGCATGAGGATGTCGAGCAGTTGGACTTCTATAGTTGTGTAAGTCAGAGTGATGTCTTGTTTGGCTTGCTCAATCCATTTTTGTTCACATGGGTACATGTGCATTGTAATGTTAAGTCATGTCAAGTGTAATTCAAGTGTCAATAGTGCATGTAATAATCATAGAGTAGGTGAAGATTCATGAGGGTAGTTTAATGGTCATAAAGGGGAATGTCAAGGGTCGCCTCATTCTTTGCTATAAATAGTCTCTCATAACTTATTGTATAGGCTTTTGGTCGGCCAAGCTTCTGATAAGACTATCTTGGAAAGATCTTGGACAATATTTTAATGCGCCTTGGCTTCTCCACTGCACAGAGCTAGTTCATCTCTTTGGAGTAGCAGGAGGATGTGGATATAACGTTCCAATGTTGGGTCTAGCAGGTTTACATGGATGTGTTGTATGATTGGAACTTACACTTCTTTATATAATAAGATCTAACACATTTTCATGCATATGTCGTTATTGTAGTTGGACTGTTCCGGTTGTTGTAGTGATGTATTTTGTTTAACTTACGTAGTTATGTATGAACTACTTTGTATGCAATTATATGAATCTTGTTGCAGATGTGTTGTTGGTTTAACCATCACTTTGGATTGTTGGATGACCTGATTTCTAGCTTATGATGCATCTTCGCTCGTGTGTTCCCTTCCCAGCTGAGTACTATTACAGGTTGTCAAGGGGCACACTCATCCAAACCCACCTATGTTAGAACCTCTCATGCACCTTCCTTGACTCATTGCAGCGGTCAAACCCTTGCTACTAACAGATTTATCTTACTGTGCAACATCGTGGTCAAGGCATTTCTTTATGACCCACTATTGGGAGTCCCAAACCAAATGGTATGAGGTCTAATTGGGACTCCTTATCGGGGAGATCCCCTTGACATGTTGGTGGGTCCAGCACCGTCAACAAATTCCTTTGTCAAAAACTGAGTAGAAAATCGTCCTTGGCATAGAGTTGCATCCCTTCTTTGATAGGAGATTTTCCAGTTTATTCTACTCTCTATAAACATTATTAGAGGTCAGTATTTGAAAGTTATTCATCAATTATCTTATGAATTGCATCCAAAAAGTAAGGGAAGGTGGTCCACATTTTGTTCTCAATTGTACCCAATCTAGGATCATCTTGGAATCTCCAAACACAGGTAAATCTTCAATTGCAACCAAGTTAGCACATAGAAGAGCCCCCAAGAGTATGATTATCTCGACTCTATTATTTGACACTATGCCACTATACCAACTGAAATGGAAGGTGTTGTCTGGATTTAAAACCAAATGTGTCCCACTTCCACAAACCCCATTGGTGTATGCTCCATAAAAAATAAAAATAAAAAAATAAAGTATGACCATACTCCACGAGTCGAAAATGTCTTCTAGGCTGTTCCTCCTTCATTATCCATATCTCCATAAAATATGCAAATATCTTTCAATAGGCGTCTCTAGTATCTAGTTCTTTTTGTTCAAAACTCTTCTCATTCCTGCTTCTCAATATGCCCCACAAAATATAGAAAGGCAAGGAATGATATATCTTGAAACCTTCAAACCATTGATTGAGACATCTATAAATGGAAATTGTGTTCTAGATTACAAGTATTTTAAGTGTTTGAAGAACCCCAATCCATACCGAGATCGAAAAAGGACATGTTAGAAATAGATGTTCCATGTCTTCTAAATATTCTTTGCATAAAGAGCATCTTCTAAGATCTTGAAAGCCCCTTTTATGGATATTATCCCAAGTTAAAATATTATTGTGGACCACCAACCACATAAAACACTTTAATTTTAGAGGTATATCCCATCTCCACGTGTTATGAAACCAAAAATCATTATCATTCAAGCGATGTCCATGAGAAATATGTTTATAAATCTCTTTAACTGAGATCTGCTCATTATACATAACACCTTCCCATTTTAGCTTTTCTTTCTTCTCAATGAGTTTTAAACCTGTTAGACTTAAATGTGTTGTGAAATGTGTCCATTCCATAAATAGATCCTTTGGAAATCCAAGTTCAAATGCATTAAGCCAATAACTTGTAACAGAAGAAGATCCTCAATCACAAGAGATTTAGTTCATAAAGTAAATCCTTTTCTTATGTAAATGCTCAAGGATTCGAATATAAAAAGTATGTATTCCCTACACTCCTGTGATATCATCTAGTCCAATTGCTATCCTATTCCACCTTCCAACCTCCCATCTCAGATTTCGTAGTAGCCAATATTTGTTTCTCATCATACTTATACATATATAAGATGCCACCTTGTTTTTGGAGCCGTCTCTTTAATCCATTCCTTAAGTTGTCTATTTTTTTAGATATTTCTCTTTAATAACCTATTACCAAATACCTTTTCCCTAGAATTTTTTCCACACTTTCTTGACAATTAAAGCCTTACTAAAACATTATGTGTCCTTTATACCCCACCCTCAATCATTCTCATGTCTCACAAGCACCTCTAAATAGACCAAAAGTATCTTATTTTTGGATTTAGGCCTAGCCCAAAGGCACCTATCTATAATAGCATCAATTATTTTGGTCTAAAGATATTGAGGGGGGGAACATACTGAGGTTTGAGCCCTCTAATTACAATGAAATCACATCCTCCCCATTTGTCATGAAATTCTTTGAAAATGTCAATTGTTTAGGGTTTTGTTAAAGAGTGCAAGAAGTAGGTTACCATGAGAATCTCACAGGTATATTTTCCCTCACCTTGAAGGAAGACAAGATCACCATTGCAGGGGCTAATTTCATGTTTTCAGTGGATGCCATCTCTCAAGCTACAGGCATACCAATCCATGGTGAAAATTGGTTCAAAGGCACGAACCTAGACCTAGAAGAGTAAAAGGCCTACTTGAAATTACAATACAAAGGAGCTCACTCAAATGTTTTCTCATTCATCTACTTGTTGGAGAGATATACACCATTGATGAAGGTTTTCATGAAGTTATTCACATGCGAGGGAATATTTTCTAGGCTCTATCAATACCACATAAGACTTCTCATGCACTTTACAACTCCCAAGTCTCTAAATTTGTTCAGCTACTTGTATACGAGCCTAACCAAAATGTCTGAAAGGGTGCAATTGAAAGGAAAAGTACATTATCCTAGCCTCTTTCACCATATCCTAATAAAGGTTATAGTACTCCATCAGTTGAAAGAGAAGAACATGACATGGGACACCTTCATTGAGGCAACCTTGAAAACGCATATAACCACTTCACCAAGCCAAAACCAAACCATGTTAGTACAAACCATGGAGGTGGGTCATCAAGGAAACATGATGAGCCTAAATTTTCCAAAACCCACCTAAGCCTATCTATCTAGCTTAAAATCCTTTACATTCAAGTCATGTCTTGGTTGTGATTTCATAGAGAGAGCCCTCTCTCATTTGGTAGGGCTAGCTACCAAACTAAAAGGTTGGTATGTGGTTACCTTCATTGATCTCCTCATCAGCCTGGGACATTGTGGAGGATAACAGATGGCATGACAACTAGGGAGTGCCAAGGTGTTCTAGTGAAGATAAGGTTCCCAAGTCATGGAAAAATGTAATGCTAGTTGTGAGGTCATGATTTCCAAGGTGTGTTAGGGAATGTTAGGGCATGCTAATAGTGCTAGATAGTATGAAGACATGTCAAACAAGCTAAGATGTGCCAAGTGCTAAGGCATGCCAAGATGTACAAGGGTTTGACAATGCATGCGAGGGATTTTAAAGGAAAAAGAAGGGAGAAACAAGTTAAACTACAAGGAAATGAGCACATAATAGGGTTAATAAGTCATCAATTTACCTTTTCCATGAGGGGCATGCTAGGCACACCAACACTAGGTGCCAATAGGTGCCAAGTGCCAAGTGTCAATTCATTCTAAGTGCCAAATATTCCTCCATTTCTTCTCATCTAGTTTCCAATAATTTATCTCAAATAAATATAATATTAAACCATGCCAAAGCATACTAGGTCATCTCAACACATGCCAAACATGCTTATAAGATTTTCCAAGTGCCAACATGTGCCAAGTTCCAATGTGCGTTAGGGAGTGTGATGCATGCTATGAAGTGCCAGAGCATATCGAAGAGTGCTAAGGTGTGCTATAGAGTGCCAATGCATGATGAGGAGTGTTAGGGAGTACTAGGAAAACACAAGGGATAACTAGGACAAAATGGATGGAAGTGAATGAATATGAGGGTGTGTCAGGGAGTGTCAATGAGTGCTAGCTATCATGCCAAGGAGGGAGTGACAAGGTATGCTAAGCATGGGTAAGGCATGCCAAGGAATATCGGGGAATGTCAAGAAGTGCTAGAGTGTGCTAGGTAGTTCCGAGGTGTGCTAACATGTGCCAAATATTGCCAAGGCATTCCAGGTGCTAAGACATGTTAGGATGTGCAGGGTGCCAGAGTATGTCAATATGCGTCAAGGAGTTTCAAGGCAACAAAAGGAATAACCAAGCTAAAATGAAAGGAAATGAACACATAAGAGGGTTAATAAGTTGGGACTTTATCTTTTTCAAAAGGGGCATGCTAGGCACACTAATAATATGTTCCAATACATGCCAAGTGCCAATGTGTGCCAAGTGCTAATTTTTGTCAATGCAATATTATGCCAAGATGTTCTAGGGAATGCTAGGGACTACAGGGCATGCAACACATGATAGGGGAGTGCTATGCTATGCTAGGGCATGCCAACATGTGCTTGATAATAAACCTAATAGAGGTGAATCCTACACACACTAGTGAACTTTATTTAAAGTAAATTTTCTTGATAATAAACCTAATAGAGATTAATCATGTGTTGACTCGTAGGAAGACTATATTCTTATGACTTGACGGAAATGATACACACTAATTACTTAACAGATTGACTGACTATTATAACCACTATGACCTTGGACACATAATAAAAAAGACTCCACAATAATGGTCTTAAATCATTATATTTTGACAAAAAATATAGTAATAGGTACATAGCGTCATCAAAAATTCATTGGAATGATCAATGATGATGAACATTTTTTAAATGTCACCAAAAGTAACCAAAGATATAATTGGTGAGGGTCAATAAAATATCTTCACTAGAAGTGTCACAAAAGAGAGAACTAGTGATGGGCCTTTAACGACCCTCACCAATAGTGTCACAAAAGAGAGAATTAGTGATGGGCCTTTAACGACCATCACCAAAAGTGTCATTGAAAATGGATTTGGTGACAAACCTTAAAGCACCATCACTATATACATTGGCAACGGATCTTATAGGTCCATCACAGGCATGAAGCCTCATCAAAAAATATTTCGAATGATCAATGATGACGAACATTTATTGAATTTGACCAATAGTGACCAAAAATATTATTAGTGACAGTCAATAAAAGATCGTCACTAGAAGTGTCACCAAAGAGAGAATTAGTGATGGGCCCTTAATGACCCTCACCAAAAGTGTCACTAAAGAGAGAATTAGTGATGGGCCTTTAATGACCCTCAAAAAAAGTGTCACTAAAGAGAGAATTAGTGACGGGCCTTTAACGACCCTCACCAAAAATGTCATTGAAAATGGCTTTGGTGACAAACCTTAAAAGACCATCACTATATACAGTTACAACAACACTTTTTTAAAGACCGTCACCATATGTGACATTGGTGATGGACCTTAAAGGTCCATCATAGACATGACCCTCACCAATGACCTTTTTTCTTGTAGTGACAATGGAGATGTCAGTTCTACCATCATGTAATCTCTGAAATGGGAGCCATGGTCTGTGACAATGGATTGGTGTATGTCGAACCTGGAAATAACATGGTTAAAAATAAATTGAGCCAACATCTTACCATCTGCAGAATATGTAGGCATCGCTTCAGCCCATTTGGTGAAATAATCCACAATGACGATAATATAGCCATGCCCCCCGCCGAACGAGGATTACATGTCATATAATCGATGCCCCATTTGGAAAAGGGACCAATAGTAATAACGAGGTGTAGGTGAACGGGTGGGGCGTGCATCTTGCGTTGGTAAATTTGGCATTCGTGACAGTTGCAGACATCAAGAATGCAGTCTTTGAAGATAGACGACCAGAAATAACCAGCGCGAAGGATTTTATGAGTTGCAGCATAATCAGACATATTACCACCACATGCCCCAGAGTGGAAATCATTGAGAGCTCTTTCAGCTTCCTTGATCATGAGGCATCAGTGAAGAATAGAATCAACATCGACAAGGTATAAAGTATTGCCATTAATATGGTAGGGTTGGGAATGATGCTGAATCCTTCGACGATCATCCTTGTTCAATGCAGATCGGAATGTGGAGGTTTGGAGATACACAATGATATCACTGTACCATGGATCAAGTGTGCTAATAAGTAAAAGTGTCTCATCTGGAAGTTGTTCATCTACACTAGTGGGGAGAGCTTTGGAGGGAAGGGAACAAATCAATTTTTCGAAAAAAAAAATGACTTCTTAGATTTGGCCGTAGTGAATACTAAATCGAATTCTTGCAAGATAACGTTCCATTAGAATACTTGTCCCCTAGCAACTGACAAGTCAGGATATAGGTCATAGGGTTGCATTTAGAAATCATTGTAGTCATATGTAAAAGAATATAGTGCTGAAAATGTTGAACAGCCTGAACGACAGCCAAAGCCAATTTCTCGACATATGCATAATGTGTTTTAGTGTTGATGAGATTTTGACTAAGGTAATAGATCACATGTTCGTTGCCTTTGTCGTCATCTTGAACCAACACAATAGCAATGGTTCTAGGGTCTCCGACTAGGTAAAGGAAGTAATCTCGATAATAGTTCAGTGGATGCAACAAAGGAGCATTTATGAGGATAGCCTTAAGATCATCAAAATATTTTTGGGCCACCTCATCCCACACAAAGGGCATTCATTGTTTGAGCAACCAGGTAAATCCTGTTGCTAACCTGACGTTGTTTGGTATAAAATCACGGAGAAAATTGGCCTTTCCTTGTAGGTTCTAGAGTTGGTGCAGTGAAGATGGAGGGGGTAAATTTACAATGGCCTCGAATTTTAGCGGATGCAGGCGAATCCCGTCCCTGGAAATGATGAAGCCAAGGAGTCATCTTGATTCCAAGCAGAAAACACATTTGTGTGGATTCAATCGAATATTATAGTGTCTGCAGTGTAGAAAAATCTGCCGAAGATAGTCTGGGTGTCCTTGGTGCTTACGAGAATGGGCAAGAAGTTCATCCAAGTAAGGCTGGACAATGTTGCAAATATCATGAAATGCATAGGATAGTGCGCGTTGAAACATGGCTCCAACATTTTTGAGGTCAAAATGGAGCTTCTTGTACGTGAACGTACCCCATGGGCAGATAAAGGTTGTCTTTTCCTGGTCGACTGGTGTGATATTAATCTGGTTATAACTAGAAAAACCATCCATAAAGGAAAATATCTCTCTCCTGACACATTCATAAATGATTTGATCAGTTAAGGGAGTAGGATAGTTGTCTTTAGGACAAGCACGATTAAGATCTCGCTAATTCATGCAAACACAGGTCGTGCCTTGCTTTTTAGTCACCAGGACAATATTGGAAACCCAGTTTGTAAGGGGGATGGGATAAACTAACCTAGCTTTGAGAAGCTTTTCGACTTCACCCTTAATAGTAGCAACCTTCCTAGGGTGCACCAGGAGAAGTCGTTGGCAAATGGGCTTCATATGTGGATACGTTGGTATTTCATGCACCACAATGCTAGGATCGATGTCAGGCATTTATTCAAAAGACCATGCAAACACATCATGGAATTCCTAAAATAGACGAGTATATTTCTTGATTTCATCTCGAGAACAAGATAACCCAATATGAATGTGTTCAATGACACTGGGTTTGATAGAAATATCAGCTGACATCGTTTGGGTAATATTACCCAAATTTCCTTCCGACCATACTTCATGAGTAATAGTCAGTGGCGGAAATGGAGAAGAGGACTCTTTGAAAGCGGTAGATGTGACCATCGAGTGAGGCAGGAACAAGGAGAAATGATGGGTGTCGATCCATGGTGGTTCCTCGAGAGACATGGTTTCCATGATACCTTCATCAGTGAGGAAGATCTTGGCTAAGGGATTAGATGATTCCAAAGTGCTAATCTAGGGGGATTGAGAGTACATATCGAGAGAGGTCTTCATCATATGAGAATCAGAGGATGTAGAGTTCGAGGCTGAAACAATTTACACATAATTGAATTCAGTGGGATTGAGCAACATGACCTCGCCCCAAGCATCAACAAGATATGGTGCAGGTATGACCCAGGGATCAGATTTGACCGAGACCATGTTGACAGAGGCAACATGGGGAGGTGGGAGTGGAAAAATTCCCATTAAGGAAGAATCTTTGAAGATACCTGCCCCCACAATCTCATAGGGAGCACCATAGTGCTTGACGTATGGAACGTTGCCATTCGAGGAGGAAGAGAAAAAGAAAGATAGTTTATCAACAGTGATAATCTTCACTTGATGGGGAAAAAAGATCATGTGAAACAAAGAGGAGGCCAAGGCATGCATGGCATGAGTCCAACTTTGGCCGAGTAGAAGATTATAATTGAGATTTGCATCAACACTCTCTACTTCAACTTGCACTGTCTTGCCTTCTAGGGTGATGGCAAGGTTAGGTAGTCATGAATCGCGCCCATCGAAAGCTTCCAAAGTGTTCAGAGACTAGTTCATTGTAGGGGAACCAATAGCCTTCCAACACGCAGTTGACATGATGCAGGTGGAATCACCTTCATCAATGACAGTGTGGTGGATGGTCTTCTCATTAATGATTACTTGAATAAGAAAGGCAATATGATGAGGGAACTGTGGAACATGGTTCTCCAAATCAAAACAGATCAAATTAGAATTGGTGGGATCGATGCCCCCGATAGCTGACAACAAAGATTTTTTCTGTGATGGGCAACTTTGGAGTACCTCGAGAGCCGACATGGCTGACGACGCTTGAGCCAAGTATTCAACAATATTGTAGTGCTGAGCAGCTTGGGCATTGGGATTATATGAGGATTTCTGCAACACGCCTCAAGAGGGTGGCCACATAACAGAATTAGGGTTAGGGTGCTTGATTTGTAGAGGGCGAGAACTCACGTTAGAAGAAGAAGGTGCAGCTTCTTTTTCTTTCCCAATTGTCGGAGCTATAGTTTAATAATCTTTCGATCGGGTAGCCACATTAATGGGCGTGCTCATCATGAACACTTGAGATCCAGAGGAAGCAGATTGGGGTTGGTCTACCATCTGAGTCTGCTAAGACAGAAATGGCTCTTTAAGGACAGCAGGGGTCGCTTTGAGCAGGCGACTGACTTTGGATCGTCGTGGACAATCCTTAGTATAGTGATCCTCTTCACTAATGAGGTAGGGATACTAAGGTTTCTGTTGCGAAGATTCACCAGCAAATGATTTCGAAGGACCTTGTTTTAGGGCATCAACTTTAGCTTTGCCTTTCCCTTTATTTTTTTTCTTTTGAGGATTTGTCCGCTGCAGTAGACTGGACAGTGTGGACGTCTGAGGGTTTACCAAGGCCTGGTGGATTTTGAGATGAATTATTAGAAGAAACATTCAAGGCTGACTTCTTTTTGGAAGAAGTTTTAGCAGGGGTCTGGGATACTGAACCAATAAATCCATCAAAAGGAGGAATGGCTGGTGACTTTGATGTTGCGGGATCGGATGATGGCCGTGGAGCATTGGGTAACAACTTGTATAAGGTGTCAGATTGAGAGTAAACTAGATCCAAGTACTGGGCACGGGAAATGACTTGCTCTTCAGTGACGCATCCGCCCATAGCTATGTCATGAGAAATTGGGGCTATAAATTATTTGGTAAACCATTCAGTGAGCAACTGATCAGCTATCTTGAACTTGATCAGGCGATGTCTACGTCTCCATTCATGGATATTATCAGAGATGTGCGTCACAGTGTCTTTCTTAAGCGATGTGAGAAAATATGTGCCAGTTTCATAAGGAGCTGGAAGCTAAAAATGCGTGAGGATAGCCCTGGCTAACAAATTGAATTCATGGAAAGTACTTCAAGGTAGCTCGATGTACATTTTGCTGCGGCATCCATGAGGGTCTGTTGGAAAAGACGAAGACAAATGGAACAATCCATGTACAAGTTCGATGAGCACCACAGGTGATATGTCATCACATGGGCATGAGGATCTTCTTTAGATTTTCCATTGAACTTTGGGCAATCACTTGGTATCTTGGATGGCACCAGAGGCTAGCACGGTGAATGAAGAATCAGATCATTCGTAAGATGTGATACATCTGGCAACTCAAGTGTAGCCAATAAAGGTAATTGGGTGTTAAAAGGCACAAGAGGTCGATAAGCAAGCCCATAAGGAAGAGCCCATCCCTGATGGTAAGGACTTTGGCCCCACAGTGGGGGATTTTGGCCATATGGCATCTGAGGCTACCCCCATTGCAGATTACCTTGACCAAAGGGAGGATTCAGACCTTGAATACCTTGAAACTATCCAGGCACAGGTTGTTGATAGGCAACATATGGGTTAAAAGGCTACTAAGCCTGTTCACCTTGGACATATGGATATTGGACTTGTTGTCTTGGAACATAGGGATGTTGAGCCTGTTGTCCCTGAACAAGAGGGTATACTTGTAGTCCTTGGGCATAAGGTTAATACACTTGTTGCCCTTATACATAGGGGTTTTATACCTAGTGCCCTTGGCTGGTAGGATTCTGAACCTATTGATCCTGGACAAGAGGATTCTGCGCCTGCTACCGCAGGACTTGACCTTGACCGTGTCCCTATAAGGGTTGACCTTGTTGATACGTATAAAAGGGTTGATGCTGCCCGAGTTGGTTTTGTTGTTACAAGGGCTGACCTTGTGGTTGCAAAATTTGTCTCTGGGTTTGCAGAGGTTGGCCCTACAAGGGTATGGGTTGAGAGGTATGTGGAGCATATTGCATTTGCTATTGTGCGGCTTGCTGCAACTGTTGGAATGATTGATCTTGTGGTTTTTGTAGGTGACCTTGTTGCAGGATAATCTACCCTTGTTGTTGTGCGGAAAGCCCTTGCTGTAACAAAGGTTGCCCTTGTGGTAACAAAGGCTACCCCAGTTATTATAAAGGTTGTCCTTGTTGTTTCAAGGGTACTTGAACAATGCTCGGAAAATTACTGAACTGAATCTAGCTATAGCCAAGCTGGATGTACTGCCCAAATTGGAGGTTGTAAGGTTGATTAACAAATCCTTGAGAGCCATATGGAATGTAAGGATTTTGGTATTGGACATGAGCCCCATAGGGCTGCTGGTACTAAACATTCCTCAATCCAGATGGACCAATAGGATTCTAAACCTATTGGTACTCGACATTTATTGATCCAATAGGCTCAACAGGGTAAAAAATAATACTAGAAGAGGGTTGGGTTATACGTGACAGCTATTTGGGAAGTCATGTTCATGACGAACGAACTTGACATAAGCCTAACACCTAACGCCCAAACAGGATTATGGTAGAGTGATGATGCACTAGGTGTGCCTGAATCTAAGTGCCCCAAAGACACATATCTAGGTGGCAAGCTGGCGAGAATACCCTCCGAATAAGGGAAAACCTTGGGAGGAAACTGCAACCGCAATTCTTCCCCCTCAATAATGTGTGGAGTAGAGACTTCGAACTCATCCAGAGAAGTGATTGGAGCATCACCTTCGGGTTCCATGCCTGAAAACAAATGACGATGAGTGACCAAACGTGTACTGGGGGATAGCTCCAAAGGAACACCCGACTGGTCGTATAGACTTTAAGGATAGTACGGTGATATCTCAACAACATCGAACAGAGGGTTCAGAGAATAGATAACCAATCAAATCTGACTATCAGTGGTTGGCGAGTTCTCTAGAGTTTGAGTGGGATTATCCAGAGATTATGGGCTAAGATTAGCAGATGACCCTGAATCGAAAGTAGGCGGAGGATGAGATGAAAGTGGTTGAACACTCGAAACAATTGCGAGTTCGACGTTTTGGTCCTTAAGTGACTTTGATAACTCAGGAAATGGCTCCTCAGACAATCTTTTAGACAGGAAGAGGAATTGGGTGAACAAGATGTTTCAACCACGATGACCTTGTCTTAGTCAATAGAACAAATAAATTCAAGGCTTTAAAATGTTATTTTAAGGGAACTCACAATTTGGTCAAAAGACTAACATGATGTTTTCGATCGTGGGCAATCAGTTATTAAGACGCATAAAAGACTGATGTTATTTCATTTTTTGAGAGTCGAGAAAGAAACAAATATGACTCTATCACTTTAGATTGGAAATGAGCTCAAAAGGACAAGTGCTCGAATGATCTTTTAAGTTTAATGACTCAAAAATATCAAATGACTACTTTGGATGATCTAGGTAAATAGGATTACTAGGAAACCATGAACCGCAGAATACCTCCTGGCGAACCAAGAAGTACGAGTAGGAAATCTCCCTAAATGTTGTGTTCGGTGTATCATGTTCGCAAGGCGACCGACTTGGCTTCCTAAGGATAAAAGGATTGCAGCCTAGTGGGGTGTCCTATTATATACTTGACAATACGGGGAGTACAAATCTGTGTTAGGCTAAGACCCTTTCAATTGGATGAAATTCCTACACTAGAGAGGGTAGAAACTACTCAATCAAATGCAAATAACCTAGCAACTGAAAACGAAATGATCTTTCACTACTTCACTTTTTCAAAAAAAAAGAAACTAATGAAAAATGCATTCCAATTCCTAATTTCCTGACAAGCACTTATCTATTAGTCCTTTCAAAATGAAAACATTTCTCTTCTTTTTTCAAATGCCGATGCAGTTCTAGTTTTTAAGAGATGTAAATCATACTGATGCAACAAGCTAGAATTTCCTACTTTCTCATGAAACAATGAAACAAATTTTTCACATAAAATCTTTCAATGAAAAAGTTTTCGAGACTATGAGCTCTTCAAGTGGATGAAAACATGAAAATGCAAGTTCATTCAGATCAATGAAAATCCGACTTTACCAAACACAAGACCAACAATGTAATCTATGCCGGAAAAGGACGTTAAAACTAGTAAACAAAACTTTTTCAAACTTGTGCAAAAAGAGGTCAAAGTCGTAAAAAGGACCAAAAACAATTGCAAGGAGCAAACGCACCTACAACTGGATTTGATGAGTGCACAAGCTGCTGAATGGGTGACTAACTAGATGCCCTACTATCGCTGGCCACTCAATGACTTAATCAATCAAACAATAAGATGACAATCCAACAAGCAAGCAAAAACCAAATAAAAAGTAGCTTCCTAATCAAGGAGAAAACAATCAAAAAGGCTTAGGGAGCCAAAACACAAGAGTGGAACACACTGGCCAAAATTGGGTTCAAGCCTGAATCTTCACTTACAGGAATTGGTGCAATTTCCTAACTGAAAACAAGTGCCAGAGGCTGGTTGGCGCGATTTTTCCTCCATAATTCATGCTGCTTGGCGCGACTGGCGACCGATTAAACGCGTTGTTTGAGGGAACTAAGGAAAAATTAAAAAATACCAGATTTGCCACTATGAATTTTAGACTTAGGCTAGTAAGTAGGAGGAAAGAAATAGAACCAAAGGGAAAATGTGAAACTAGCAAAGTTCTCACAAAATCATTAAATCCAAAATAAACAAAAGATGGGATCTCCCTAGCAGAGTCACCAATTTGTGGTGAAGTAAAATTATAAGTGCGGACACGAAAAAATTTGCTAGCTCGATAATGGCTCTAGCCACAAAAAATACATTCTATGGAACATTTCCTTAGGTTATAATCAATCAAGATGGCCTACCTCTTGGCCGCTTATCCTGCTTGATGATGTCCCCTCTTGCTCGCTCTAGCAATCTCTCTCTTCCTTCTTCGAGCTTCTGAAACAAGTAAAGAACAACAACATACAAACATAATAATAGACAGATTTTAATTCAACCTACTTAATGAGTCAAGAAGCATTAAAACACGAATAAATAATATTACAAAACATGCAGGAAAGCAATTGATAGTTGCATATATTAATATCAAAGAGAGATTACAACCATTCATCTTGATGTTGCAATTTTCCTCTGACAAGACCGGGTTCCCACACACTTCTGCTAGCACTTCATGATAGCTTCAAACAACAATATTTTAAAGGATATTCCCTTTAGGCTTCACTCCAAACCAAACAAACTTCTCCCTCACACAACTAGATGGCTACAACTAGTAATAGCTTGCTTGTATAATCAAAAATAGTATACTCACACTCAGCCAAAACCCTAACTAGCTTGTGCTTGGGAAGAAGGGAGGTTTATATAGGCAATATGGATGGGAGATGGATCCTCTTATCATGGTATAAGGACTTATCCCTTGAGGTAGTTCCATCATTATAGGGGAAACGAGCCCAAACTTTCATCCTCGACCCCATCTGGCCAAACCATTTACCAGACTTTTGTTACGGAGCTTCTAGAGCGAGAAGCTTCGGCTCTAATTTAAACAAATTTCCTTAACAAGACCAGTGTGACTAGAACAAAGCTCAATCACACCGATCAACATCGGGAATAGTGTTAATCTTCGCACATCGGTGTGAGGGAGACAAAGGTCATTAGCGCCAACCTTGTAAACTAGGAAAAACAGAAATTTCAGGGGAAATTGTGCAAAAGGGAAATGATTTGCTCATGAAGAGGGACATAATGGGAGTTTCTCCATGAACGAAAAGCATGCAGAGTTCACTGTAGAGGTCCTCCATGATCAAGGAACGGGGAGCACATGGATAGTGACAAAATGTTGTGTAACAGTAGATACCCAAAATAAAATTCCAGAAACCATTTCAGAATTTGACCTTTATGAGCTACACAATTGGGCCAAGAAAAAATATTTGGACAAGAGTGATGAAGTAAACATTTGGGAATCCTTTCTCCCACATCTCATCTTGCTCTAGACTCATTTCTTCTCAAAATTCTCTATCTGGTGTCATTTTATATATTTACCTAGTCAAAGGGTCGTCATTTCCCAAAGTAATGAAGTTATCTTCTATGTTTCTTTTGAAAGCATTTGCCAGGACCTACAAATTAAATATGAGCCTTCCCATCACCCTTTTTCTGCTAAAATCTTAATGGAATTGTATATCAAACTCACTTCCCCTTAGAGAGCCCATATATTTGAATATTTCCTTCCTGAGAATGTTAAGCTGCCTAGGACTAGTCCCCCATATCCAACTTCTATCTTTCATAAAATGTCCAATCAGGTAATTTCCATGGTAAATTGATTGCTTGGATACTATACTGAACACAGGGTAGATGAGATAGTATTAAGATTTTTGTCCACTTTTGTAGTTGGTAAACAACCTTCTATACTTTTTAACTACAATCAATTTTTAGCCAATGAAATCCATGAATAGTTGGTTAATTACAAAGTAGAGTGTGTTTTCAAATACCAACCAGTCATAATTTACCTTAATCTATATTAGCAAGTAGATAAATTCAAATTCCATTTATAGAAAATTGATAGTGAAGGTAAACCTTGCTCAGTCATTCACTGGACTTCTATGGTTAGAAATAACTCAGAGGAGTATTCCTATACTGATTTTATTGGAAAATACTTGTATACCTCACTATTTTTGTTAAGTAGTGATGTAATCCCAAGGATCTCTCCTAAGATTATGAGGTTTTTGCACCTATCAAGCAGGAGAAAGTGGGAGACTGGTATTTATGTGAGAACTACACTGAAATCAGAGTTTATGGATCTGAATTGCCTCCATGCAGATTACCAATTGTTGTACCTATCAATACTTTTTCATTGGAGTATAGTAGGAAGATGTTAAACATGGATGAAGTTCACTCTGTTTCCTACAAGAACAAGGCACAGTTTAATCTCAAGGCACATATAGGACCATACATTATCAATACTAGAGATACTGCAAAAGAAATAGATGCGATATTGAGCCAAATGAAGTTCAAGCTCAACTTGCCCTACTCATATGATCCTTAGGGTGTTATTTCTAAACTCAGGCTATAACAGAAAAGCACCTCTTATGAACACACATTGAGGCTTGAGATTGTGGAATATACAAATTAGGAAGAATGGATAGAAGGTACTTTACAGGAAGCTGAAGAATGATTGGTTACTCATTCATCCATGCAGACACCTATTTCTAAAGAGAAGGAGAAGAAAAGAGAAACATAACCATTCTCCTACAGACTCTAATAATCCAGATGCGAAGTTTATTGTTTTTAAAAGGAAGAAGAAGGATCCCAATGTTACTAAAAAATCATATTCTCCAATGAATTCCCAGTTTAGATCTCAAATAATAACTATTCAGGATCAAAATACAGATGAACGAAACACAGAGCAGCCAACCACAATGATCTTATCAAGGAAACCTATTGCTCCTTCTACTTAAGTAGAAGAAATAGTACAATCAACTAGTATTGAATCAAATGTCCAATCTCCAATATCCACCACTTCACAGGTTTCTACTCAGTAGAGTATATCTTCCAGATACAAAGAAATAATGTTAAAGAATGAAGCTATGAAGGCTTCTGCTTACTCTGGTTTTAAAAACAAACAACCAAGACCCAACATAGACTACTTTCTGCATTTGATGTAGAGAAGGGACAGTTCCAGATGGCCTTCATGGAACCACTATTGCCAGTTCCCAAGAGTGTTGAAAACTATAAAGCCTCCATCTTTTCTATTCACACTAAGAAAATACATGAAATATATTAGATTTATCTACATAACAAAACATGGGAGTTCATCTTTTCATCACTCACCAGCTCAACAATGATTTCTTCTAAGTTACAGGCATCTTTAGATAATATGAAATCTCAATTAAAGATTGAAAAAATGTCCTCATTTGCAAAGGATAATATAGTCAAATCTCTGAAGGATTTGGTCATAAAGCTAGGACATGATCCTAAAGATGTTAAAGCAGCAGAAGAACTGATAAAAAATATGGAAGCACATATCCAAGCATTGAGGAAGCAATTGAAGCTGCCTCCATAGAGCATCCTCAAGCTAAAGATGTTGCATATATAGAGCTGGAAAAAGAGAAACCTTTTACTATAGTAGTGGATTAGAACTCATATATAGAAAAGATGGAGTAGACTATGGAAGCATTATTGAAAGAAAAATGAAAATGGGATGCAACATGAGTATCTACATCGGGCATAGGTACAAACGAAGAAACTTTAGTGAGGACTACAACTTTAGGATCCACAAAAGAAATTACTATAGATCTAGATGAATTATAAATTCTTCAAATAGAAAAGGGTAAACTATCAGAAAAATTGGCTAAAATGGAGGAGAGTAAACTAAAAAATGATAATACACATTTATCAAAATTGCAGAAAAATTATAAACTCATTCAACATGTGTAGAAATATGAAGATCAATCCTTTGTATTCCAAGTGTTATCTAAGGCTAACAAAATATTTGGGAGAACAGAAATTCCAATATAACAAGTATGTGGCCTTCAATACAAATTATTGTTAAACAGGAGGAACTTGTACATAGAGTCAAGGTAGCCATAGAAAAGACAAAGGTGGATTTGGCACAGGCCGGAGGAATCACAAAAGATCATCAAGCTACTAAATTCCAAAACCAAGGAGGAAATTGAAAGCCTCAATATTCCAGACAGAACAACAATATTCATGGAGGCCAAGATGGTCTTTACAAAGAAAAATTTAATGACACAGTTACAAAACAAATCCACAGATCTTGAGTTGCAAGTCAAGAGATTCCACATAAAATTCACTTTGTTGCAGGAAAAGGGCTTGCCTACACTCAGAAATTCTAATGGAAAATTGATCTCATTAGAAAACTACCAAGAACAGTTCTATAACATAGGTGTTGATTCCTCCAAATTTGGAAAATCCAAAGGTGTTATTAGCGGTGAAGTTTTCATATAGGGAATACAATTTGATTTGAATATCCAACATGAAGTCCACTACCTTTTTGTGAATAAATCTACTTTTGACACTTACATTGTGGATGAAATATTCAAGAATATGATTGGATTTCCTATCCCAAATGAAGAGAGGTGGGACCGGCTGCTAGAATTGGTCGAATGAAGTGTAACTGCAATTCAAGATTTTTAGTATGAAAGGAACAAAATTTTCATCAAAGAAGCAATAGTCATTGTTATCACCCCAAGAAACTCTCCTAGGTTGTATCTCAGAGATGCTCGGGAACATTACAAACTCAACAAAATGTTGGAAATGGATGAATGGAAGGTCTGATGCATATTCAAGCCAAATAACCACTCCTACTATGCTTAACTCCAGACATTGGTGAACACCCCCAGACTACAAGGCTTTAGACCACCAATTACTCACAATTTGAGGATTAGATGAACATGGAGAATACTGACTACACCAGCAGATGCACACGACCCTGTGATGGCCGGCTGCAACCAGTAAAGAGGTCTGCAAATTTGTTTCCTAATGCACAGACAGGATGACAACTCTCTGCCACTAAGTAAACAGAAACCTGAATAATACATTCACTGAAATAGACAAGAATTTAACACAGAGGTGGGATGACAGCCCCTCTAATGCGAAACATCAATAATTCAAGAAAAATGCATAACATGCACAGCCTAGAACATAATAGAAATGGAAAGTGAGCAATTACCAGCAAAAGAAGCTTGTATTAGCTGAAAATGAAGACTAGACGCTGTACGTATCAAAGTAGTTATAGTCTCCAGAAGTTGAACCTTACATAAAAAAAACAACCATCAACCATCATCCCAGATTACATCTGTGTTCTCGGTATATATAGAGTTTGTTTACAAAATGTTATGTTATCCTATACGAGGAGGGGTCATAATGGACCACCAACCACATTAACTATCTAAAATGGGCCTCTGCTACGATATGCTGCTTCAATGAATGAATTTGACATTCTTTGGTACTCTGTTGTACTCCTCGAGAAGGTGAAGTGTCGTAAAGGATGAACTTCCTTAACTGTTGAATGTAAGTTTCTTATTTGGCATCGTCTTTCTTCCACTCAGGTACACAATGCATTGAATGCAGCAGTTGAAGTAGTAATGCACTAGACACTGATAACTAGCTGCTTCTGTCCTTCGGGTGCACAACATGACTAGGGGTGAGGATTGCATGGCGGATGAATGATCTGGTCAGGAGAGAAATATTGATCGTTGGATAGAATAGACAGATGACGGAGACTGATTTACAGGAGCTATTGAGAAAAATATGATCAAACAATCGTGAGCCGTTGGATCTCGGGTAGACAGATCCAACAGCTATCGAGCGGACAAGATGCGTGGGGTTTAATCGAGCAGAAACAGTGATTTTGAGAAGAGGGAGGTATTGATCACACCGTTGTTGGGAGACAAGAGGTAATCGTACATAGGGTAGCGATTCCACTCAGGAGAAGATGCGTTGCGGATGGGACCAGTGGGAAAACCGCTTTATCACACCTTAACATGTGGCTAAGTCATGACATCAGGAGGAGCAAATGTTGTTAGATTGTGGTGAATATGATTGACGGTGGGGGGAAATAAACTGGGTTTAACGAGTGGGGAAAGCAGCGAAGACCGTCGGATTGTGATGCGATGGTCGAATGGTGCAGGTTTAATCACACGGGTTTCCGATTGTTATGATAGGGAAATGGTGAATTTGAGGATCAGGCGAAGGTGCATGGTTAAATGGGTTTGAAGCTTAGCGCGTGGGGCTAAAAGATCATGGATTTTCACAGAGTTATAGAGGTAAAATGGAGAAAAACACAGACAACAGGGGTTATGGAAGTATACGAAACATGAAGGAAGAGAAGGAAATCAACTAATGTGAGCTCCTTTTGTGCATAAACACCCTGATCATGCCTGTATTTGATCCTCAAATGATGGATTATATAGCAGAGCTAACAGCCATCACCAGATTCCAACATAGCCTTAAGAGCGCATCATTTTCTAGCAGATTTTCCTATTTTTCCTTTATATTTAGAAATATTTGTGTTTGTTAAAACATATATTATTTTGTAAATGTTTTTAGTTTGGAATCTGATCTCAGATGTAAAATTTTTCTATAAGTACCTAGAATTAAGACTTAGAAAGGGTTCCACCATTGTGATAGACTTTTGACTAGACTTGTATCCTTCAAGGTTATTTCTCAAGTAATAAAAGGATTCTACATTCATTTCACGATAGACTGTGTTCTTGTAAGTCTTTCTTCGTTATTATTTTCACTTTGTTGTCTCATTTGTTTTGAAGTTTATGGAAGTTCTGGGTAAGATAATATTGAGTCTTAATATGTTTGAAATCCCCCATGAAGTTATAATCTATTATAGAGATTAGTTGATTAAACTATTTGTTTGATTTAACTCCTCTACATTAATAAATTAACATCTTCCGTTAATTTTGTTAAACATATATTGTTTGGCTGTAAAATGATTTTACATGCATCCACTGCATATGATGGTTAGATAATCTATTTGATATTTAACAAATCATGTAGTTATAAAGTTTTAACCTTGCACATCTAAATCAAAACTAAATTATGGTTTAAAGGTGAGGAATCAACCCTTCTATTTAATCGTAAGTAATTAAGAATTTCACCTATGCAAGCAGTTTATAGCTTTGGTCATCCAAAAAACAACTTTAAAAACCAACAAAACATTTTAGATGCTCTGGCATAACTCCTAACCTACAATTATCAATGGAGATATCGCATCATATTGGAACCATTGTCGGGGAACAAAATTCTTGAATTAATTTCCCTAGGACAATGATTAAATCTTACCTTTTAATGGTGAATAAAAGGTTAGTAGGTTAAAATCATTCACCTGGTGATTCCACAAAAAACAAGTTGGCTTCATGTAGACACTCTAGGTCTCTCTCAGATCCACAACTTTATTCTCCACTATTAGATCCTGAGAGAAAGGTAAGAATTGCTTCTACAACGCAAAGACTAGAAGCCTCTATTTCTACTTCTATAATACATCCATCTAAAATTGTTCCTGAAACTGATCCTTCTAGACATGTTCCAATTCCTCCTGAATTATCATAGATACCACCAAAAGTGTTAGAACTACTATCTAAAGGAGTTGATTTGTAGTCAACTCTCCTTGTTTATTAGTTAGAATCTTATTAGATTCCTAAACCTCTTTTAGAATCTCCTAGATCAAAAAAAGAAATAGGTCTAGAATTACCAGAATTAAAACGTAGTGATTTTATTTCTTCAGTAATTCACACTCATCCATCTACTTTTGTTAGCTTTGAGGACAAATTTTCAGTTTACACAAATCCTTTGTTTGATAATGAAGGAAATTTTGGTCCCGAAGAACAGAAATTAGTCATACAAACACCAAGAAAAATAAAAAAATTCCATAAATTCTTCTAGCCTATCTTCACCCCCTACTACTCCCAAAATCTCATCCTCATCCCCTTCATCATCTTCATCTTATCAAATCTCATCCTCATCTTCCTCATCTTCATATAATCAAATGGTTGGTATTCGACCCATCATTCAGGCTCATTATGCAGCCTTATTTTTCCCAATCCGATAAATAATTTCCTAGATGGATATTTGAAGCACTTACCTAGATTCAATGGTGAAACTAGTTTTTCTGTTGAAGGAAATATCATAGATTTCTTAGGATTTGTTGATAAAATGAATATATAGCATGGACATGTCTACACGAGATTGTTTGTTCAATCTCTTGAAGGCAGTGTTAGGATTTGGTTTAGACAATTATGAGCTAATTCAACCCCTTCTTCGAATGGATTAGTTACCATTTTTAAAAACTAATGGGGTGTTAAAAAGGATCCAGTTTATTATCTCTCTGAGTTTGATGACCTAAAAAGAAACCCTAGTGAACTTGTGGCTGATTTTATAAAACGATTTAATAAAATTTACCATAAAATGCCATAAGATTGTAAGGCACCAGTAATTGCTGCCAAAGTCAAGTTCTCTAAAGGATTTAATGATGACTTTACAGTTATGCTTAGATAAAGAACTTCTGTAACCTTAGCATACATGTAGACCAATGATACTAAGGTTGAGGTAAATAGATCATCCTCAACCAAACTTAAATAAAAGGCTAAAAAAGATGAAAGGAAAATGAAAACAAGAGAAGAAGGAGGTTCTTCTTCTAAAAGAAAAAATGGGAATAAAAAAACTGATGAAATTACTTCCTTACTTGGAAATATTTCAAATAGGATTTCAAAGTGTTGGGACAGGGTCCCTCGAGTCAAGTTTGGTCAAATTTTGGATAAATTTTAATATCTTTTTGAAAGAATGTAAAGTCTCCATGAAATGTTGAAGTAGAGAGCAAAGCTAGTATGATTCAAAGGGGCTTTAGTCCCTCAGGTGGGTAAGTGGTAGAGATTTTTGAGACCACCCATGGTTCGCAGACCATGGTATTGTAAGCAAAATTCTATATATAGATGAGTCATAGAGAGTCTAAAAATGGTAACTTTCTATAAGAGTCTTTGTAAGGGCAAGGAGCTAAGATAAGAAAGGTGTGTTTCCTGTACTTAGGCAAAAGGGGAAGGTTCTTGCAGCTGAGTATGTGGAGACCTTGGTAAGTCCACAGGCCAAGTGCATGGGCCCCTGCAGCTGAGTGCATAGGGAAAAGAAGTCTGTACTGAATTGATTATAGTTAATAAAGACAATTTTGAGCCAATTCTTATGCATTCGTGTCTTCTTTCTTACTTCTGCAAGTTCCTCTATTTTCGCTCTCTGTTATGATTTATATTAATTGATGCTTATTTGTTGCACGAAAATGGTAGATCTATAATATTTATGCATGTTAATAATAATTAAGAACCTTCGCGAAGATCTGGAAGTTGTTAAGTGGATTTATAGTAATTGTATGCTCAGAAAGGGTAAGGGTGAACGAAAGTAGATCTAAGCCATAAGGACTATAGGAACCTATCACACAGGCATATGGATGCAAAAACTTGGTTTTGGCATCCCCCAATACTGCTTCGGGTGAGACTGTAACCTACGCTATGTAGGTTGTTACCAAAAGGGTCAGAAGTTCACATTTTTTTGGTTGGCACAAATAATGCTAAACCTTAGTTAAACCCCATCAAGCCATAAAATGGTTTTGTTTATGGGATTTGGATTTGTCTGAGGAATGCGTGATGTCAAATAAGTGGTTCCTTACTAAGAAATAAATTGAAAAGTGGATCGATAGGAAGTTTCACGCATTTGAAACTCAGGAGAATAGAAACCCATAGTTATCCAAGGAAGAGTGGCTGAATAGATACATGTACACAGACAAAACTGAAGCCCTCTTCTGTTTCTTTCCTTGCAAACTGCATGAATGGCTTTCCATATTAGTGGATTGTCAGGGTATGTGGAGGCTTGAAGACCCTATTGTATGCATCTCAGAAGTATTTAAGCATTTGAAAGCTTCATACCATTACATTGCGTAGGTTGTTGATCACTGGATTGATTGTATCTTAGGAGGATTCATCACTAAGCTCATGATCAACACAACCATCTGCTATAGTGAAGCAAAGCACAGGATATTCAAGGGACCAAGAGGTAAGTACTTAAAATATATGAAAACCTGGATTAATATGTTTTTGTACGAAAATGTGCTATGCCATTACATTGATGTTTGGGACTATGTGAAGCAGAACAACCTTCAAAAGAAACAGAGAACCAGGCTCTGAATATGGACTGTTGTTAGGTTCTTCTTCTAGTGATAATGAAGGAACTATTTTGATTACACCGCGAAGCACATTACAGTTAGTAAGTCAGGGTATCACGGGGATACATCATCCATCCACTCCACCTCCGCCTCCACCTCTGCCACATACACCTCCACCTCCACCTCCACCTCCACCTCTGCATCAACCATTCAAAATGGAAAACACAATGAATATGCCTGTGTTTAAGGGTGTGGGGACTGATGTCCCTCAATAATTTTGGTTCATTGTAGATGTTGTATGGAAAACACAATAGATTACTAATGATGATATGAAGAAAGAGTAGCTGGTCATAGTGCTGCAGGATAGGGTGTTGACTTGGTATATCAAGTTTTGTACAGATAGACCTGGCGCGATGATGGTAGAGACTTAGCAGGCACTGAACAATGAGTTTAAAAATCCCAAGTCTCAGGCACATTCTGTAATGGAGTTTAAGAAAATATAGCATAAGGTAAATGAATCTACATGGAACTTCGATCAGACGTTAAAGTGCTTGATCTAACGGGCTAATATGTCTATCAAAAATTCTCAACATAGGGACTAGTACATCGCATCTCTCCTTCCCCATCTAATATTACCATTATCATAATAGAATATAGGAATGCAAGCAAACGCTGTAGATATCGCGATGAGGTTGGCAGCCTCACTAGTGCAAGATACGAACATTGGAGTACAATAGATTCAGTTGCACCTGGGATGCCTGCACATGGAGTTGCAGAGCTTGAAGACAGGAAATAAAGTTCAGCCTAAGGTGCACACTGAAATTTGGTGCATAAAATGTAAAGATAAGGGACATGATAAGGATCACTTCCCTATCTACCAGAATTACTAGATTGGAGGAGGTCATGTTCCTTTGAAACCTAAGAACATGGTAGGACCAAGCACAGAACCCGTATGGTGCGTTATATGCCAGATAGCTGGGAAGCATGTGATTGACCATTGTCACCTCTTGCAAAAGTTTGTAGAGACACCACAATAGTTGTTTTGTACCTTCTCTAAATTGGTTGGGCATGATGAGAGAAACTATCAAAGCTACCAATTAATGATGGAGTGAACCCCTACGTATCAAATGTAGGCATAAAATTGGCTTCAGGATCAAGGTGCGGGTGCAACATGCAGAGGATTCTAGGGACACAGAAGAGGACATAGAGCAGGGGCTAGTAGAGGTCATGGACAAATCATTTTCTATAACTGTGTAGAAGCAGGTCATTTTGTGAGTGGCTCTCAAAATGCAATGCATCCATTCTGGCAGTATTGCAGATAGTTTGATCATGTGATAGAAGATTTCTTGGTGTTGATTGCTAAGATGCAGGAGAAAAACATGCAACAACCCACATAAAACATATAGATGATGAGGGCGGAGCCTCGAGAAGAGGACCATATCATCAATATCGTGACACGAAGTGGTATTTCCATGGGAGAGGTGTTGTAGCAGCTATAACCACCCTCCAAAACTTTGTCTTAGCCTATTTTTGGGCCTCCCTACCAACCTTACACAACACTTTGTCTTGCTTCGTTAAGTACGCAAGCTTCAATGTTTTTCTTTCACAAAGGTAGCCTGTCGATCATAGTCGATCCATTCCCCTCACACACTACTTGCCTAGACTTGGTCCAGCTGCAGGCTAAGCAACTACCCCTTGAAAATTGAGCCTTCCTAGAGGGAAACCATCCTTCCCTCCAGGAATTGCACAATCCTCTCTAATAGTCTATTGGGAATTGCCAACCCTCCCAACAGGATTTGCACAATTTTTCCCATCAACAGGATGTTTAGCCAAGGATTTGTACAAATCTGGGCAGTAGTCAGCTGCTAGGCCCAGATTTTGCACAACCCTCATGGGAAATCAGCCCAGCCTATAGTCAAGAATGTGCATTTTTCTCCAACAGTCAAGCAGTCTCTTTCATATGCAGCTAAGTTGATCAGTTCCTTCCAAGACTGAGCAAGATAGACTTGCATGCATAGGCTACTTCTCCCATGGAAACATGCAAAGGTATCCCTTGTCTCAAGGATCTATGTTTAACAGCTGGAGGTTACATGCAAGGAGAAATTCATAAACGTCCCACCAAGTGTCGCTTCCCCTAGATTGGTGACATGTGCATCAAAACCTCGATGTTATAAAAGCTCATCAACCTGATGCCGCAGAGCTCATTACTCACATCAACCTTGCAGCTCTGACATCCCACATCACATCTAGGAGCAGTCTGCACATTCAGCTTAGTTTTTTTGGGGTAAGCCTGCTTCCCATGCCTTATGTTGCATTTTTGTTGCTTTTTGGGTTTTCGATTGTATGAGTAATGTTTGCTTTATTTCTTTGAATGCTTGCTATCATTTACATGTATAATAGCTTGTCCTAACTCTGTTTCAGTTTTCATTGCTATCTCACTACTCTCATATACATGAAACTGTTTTCCACGGACGTTCGCCTAACCAATGAACTGCCTCACCCACATGCATGTTCACCTATTTTCTCATTATTCCATTCATGTTTTGCATGCATTGTTTATCAGTTCTACTATCACTTAGTGTCACCATGAATTTCATCGACTTACTTGCTTTTAGTTTCCCGTTGGCAAGTTGGGCCAACCTTGGCTTGGTCTCTACCTTCACTAAGGCTATGTTGCATAATTTGGAGAAGGAAGGCTCACCTTCCTCTCTTGATTTGCATGTTATGGCCCAAGATTGGTCTCTTGGACAGATTGCACATTTCTGGAGGTCAGTGGCTTCTTGGCCAAAACATTTGCACAAATCTGTTTGTGGGCCAGGAGTCTTTCCAAGCTGGAATCATGCATTGCGCAATCCCAGCAGCCAACTACTCGAATAGACTATACATTATGTAGTTCCAGCACTCAATCAATCTCTCAATAGCCTGGACTGTGCCTTCTACAGTATTGGCAGTCGATCTTCTAACGTCCTGACCGAAATTGTGTAACCTTCATGATCATTCACCCAGGTATTTTGCAAGTCAGTTCACATGTTCATTTTGGTTTTTGACTGATAGATTGCTTGCTATGAGTGTTGCCATGTCTCTAGGTATCACAGGTGTTCATCTACCTCTCAACAGTATAGGTACAATGGTTTCCAAGAGAGTAGAGATGAAGATACCGTTCAGAGCATGCTTGGGGATGTAGTCAATCAAGTGTGCATGGGCTTACCTACTAACGAAGACCTCAAGTTGTTCATGGACAAGGACATCAAGCAGTAGCATCATGAACAATAGCTGAAGACAGCATATTGAGTGTAGCAAACGCAGCCAATGCAAGAGGAAGGTTGTTGACAACATAGAGGTGGAGAAAAGTTGCAAGATCAAGCAGATCCACTGATAATAAAAGAAACTTTAAAGACTCAGGCTATGAAGTGACGATGCAACATGAAGGTTGCGCAAAGGTAGAAGATGGAATAAATAAGGAGTTGCATGTGTTGAAGTAGCAACTCAGGAAGAACATGAAGTTGCACAAACTTTCCAATGAGTTGCAACAACAATAAGAACAGTAGTGGGTGCAACATGCACTCGCGGATGAAATTGCGCCAGTACGAGTTAAGGATCTATCCCAACAACTGACACTGAGTAAACATGGTGAGAAATTTTGTTGATCACATGCAAGGGATCCAATAGCATGCATGTCGTTGAGTGCACAAATTCAATCCAACCCATTCAACACACTCAACAAGGCAAAGACAAGAAAAAAGTCCAACTGGGGCTGAACATGTACTTTTCCAAGTTGATGCGCATGACCACCAACACACACTTGAAGATCAGCAAAAACATTATGCATTAGTTTGTTTCTGGTTCAACCACACCCAAGAAGACCATGTGCATGTTAGTAGACGAGTTGGATGAAGGGGCTGAACCAATGCACCGGTTGCAATGGATGCAAGAGTTCACTTCAGCAAGATGTCACCATGAGGTGCATGCACATCATCACAGATGACCAAGATTGGCATCAACTCACCACCTTCACCATCACAAGAATGTCAAATATTTGGTCTCCTCACAGTGGACCAAGTGTCAGTGATTTCTTGTAAGGCTTGCCCAAGCCATGTTGTCTCACATGAGTACATTTGCATTGTAATGTTGAGTTATTTCAAGTGTAAGTCGAGTGTCAACAGTTGGATGTAACAGTCACAAAGGGGAATTTCAAGGGTCACCCCACCCTTTGCTATAAATAGTCCCTCATAACTCATTGTATATGCTTTTGGTTAGCTAGGCTTCTACTAACACTATCTTGAAGAAGGCTTGGACAGTATTGTAACGCGCCTTAGCTTCTCCACTACACAAAGCTAGTACATCTCTTTGGAGGAGCAGGCAGATGTGGCTATAACATTCCACTGACGGGGTTAGCAGGGTTACATGGTATATTTTATGATTGTGACTTACACTTCTTTATATAATAAAATCCAGCACATTTTCATGTATATGTTTTTATTACAGTTGGACTGCTCTAGTTTCCTTAATGATATATGTTGTTTAACTTACGTACTTGTATATGAAATGATTTGTATGAAATTATATGAATCATGTTGTTAATGTGTTGCATATTTTGTTAATGTTGTTACCTTCCGTGTTGACTGCTCTGCCAGACACCAAATAGACCTTTCTATGAATCTTGTTTTATCAACCGTCACACTCTTTTCAGACTGATCTATGAGTGTTGTTCGTGTTATCTTACATTGTATGTTGGGACTGTTGCATCCGTGTCAACTACTCTGTTGGAAGCTATGCATGTCCTTTGTGTTGTGTGTTCCTAGCCAAGTTGGGACTGATCCCTTTCAACTTGGAACTCACATTCACCTTCCTCTCCCTTTGAAGTGTTGGAACCTCTCATACTCATTCATTGACTCATTGCATCAGTCACACCCTTGATACTGACAAAGTTATCTTACTTGCCTCTGTGCGAAATCGCGTTCAAGGAATTACCTTATGACCCACTATTGGGACTCCTACACCAAAAGTTCTGAGGTCTAATTGGGACTTCTTACCGAGGAGATCCCCTTGACATGTTGGTGGGTCCAGCATTGTCAAAATTGTTTAGGGAATTTTCGGCTAAATCACATAATAAATCATTTGTCGACGCATTTCGAACCAACTAGTGTGGTTCATCGTCAGGACAAGTTGAAGAACCAGATCCAGTTTAGCATGTTAAATAGTCCAAGCAGAGACTCCAACGGCTAAAAAGACTAACAGCTACTATTTGACCCAAGGACTCCTATCAAATTTCCATTAATTAATTTAATATTAATATTCTTCTAACTATTACCATTCTTCCAATATAATATTTTATTAATGGAGCACGTTAAACCAGGTAAAAATAACAAAAATCAAAAGGCCTTCCTCAAGGCTAGAAAGGAGCCTTCAATCCGGAAGGATCCTAATGATCGTGTCATGGGGGTTAACCTTCCTTATATCCAGGGGACCACCGATAGGATTGCAAGGATTCTGAGAAAGTTTGATGTGCCCGCAACTTTTAGGCCTCTCAATACTATCCGTAGCTCCCTCAGGTCGGTAAAGGATCATATTGACCCTAAAGACATGAAGGGCGTCTATGTCATTCCGTGTTCTTGTGGGACACCATATATTGGTGAGACGGGTCGCTCTATCAATCATAGGATCAGCGAGCATTCGGCTGACTTGAGGCATGGAAGGACCAAGTCCTCAGCCCTGGCTGAACATGCCGAGAAGACGATGCATCATGTCTGTATTGAAGAGGCTCAAGTCATTGCTAGAGTTGCTCAGTTTCACCATCGCAAGTTTAGGGAGGCCCTGGAGATTGAAAAAAGGCCAAAAAATCTTAATAGGGATGATGGCTGGAAGATCAACAGCTGTTGGGTCCCAACCCTATCTTCCTAGCCTCTGTGGTCCCTTCCTTATAAGTTCTAGTGTTTCTTGTTTCCTTCCCTTAGAGGTTGTTTCCCTTGGTTTTTTATGAGAAATTTTCTGCTTTTTTCTTGATTTGATTTGTTCCCCTTTTAATCTTATCCCCCTATAGTATATTGGAATTAGTATAATTTAATCCCTTCTATTTACCGATTAGTATTTATAAGCCATTAATAAGATTTTAATAAAATGGATTTCGAACCATTAATTGTATTATCCCTATTACAATTATTTATTGTTATTTTTGTAACTTAATTATTATAATTGGGATATGATTAGTCTTGAAATAATTTAATATATTAAAAGGATAATTATAAATAATTAATAAACTAATAATAATATACTATAACATTGTCTTATAACACACTATTATTTTTACTAATAAACAATGAATGAATAATCTAAAAAAAAGTTCCCTTTATATTCTAAGATTATTTATTTTATTTGGAAACCTACAATTAAAATTAATTTATTTGTATATATCTGTTATTAGCAACCTCAGAATATTAATCATAATTAGTAAGCGAATAATTAAAAATTTTGAATGTAAGGTATTTATTTATCTTTTATTAGCCTAAGTTTTTAACATCCTATTGC
>APFE031492116.1:0-24290 GCA_000404065.3 Pinus taeda | reverse complement strand
AATAATCCTAATTTGTATGTTAAGATAGATAGAAATGGAGATATAATATTCATATCTATATATGTTGATGATCTAATAATAATAGGGAGTGGTGATAAATTGATTAAGGATATAAAAGGGAGGTTATCACAGGAATTTGAGATGAAGGATCTTGGATAGATGTACTATTGTCTAGGTCTTGAAGTACGGAGAGATTTTGGAAGGACTTTAACCACAAAAAGAAAATATACAAATGAAGTACTAGTTATGATACTTTGTATGAATTGTTGTAAATCAATGAGTACTCCATTGGAACAAAATATAAATTTGAGAAGTAATGATGGAACAAAAGAAGTGAATGGAACATTGTATCAACAATTAGTAGGAAGTATGAATTATCTCACTACCACTAGACCATAAATTGCTTATGTATTAAGCATACTTAGTCAATTCATGGCTAAGCCTCATGAAATCCATTTGATAGCTGCAAAAAGGGTACTTTGATATTTAAAGGGAATTATCAATTTTGGTATTGAATATACTAATGATTGTAATTTTTAATTGATAGGTCATTTTGATTCTAACTAGATGAAAAACTAGATGACAGGAAATCGACCACTAGATACGTATTCAATATAGGATCATGAGCTATATCATAGAGCAGTAAGAAACAACCAACAATTTCCCTATCATCAAATGAAGCAACATATAAAGCATTATGTAGTGCCACTTGTGAAGATATCTCGATTAGAAGGATACTTGAAGATGTTGGAGAATTTCAACAATAACCTACACTGATCAGATGTGATAATCAAAGCACCATCAAATTGGAAAACAATCTTGTCAAAACATATAGACATACAACATCATTTCATAAGGGAAAAAGTCCAATCAAAGGAATTTGACTTAATATATTGTAATACAAATGAGAATGTGGCTGAAATATTCACTAAGCCTCTTGGAAAGGCTAAATTTGAGTTTTGTAGAAGTTATGTGTTGTAGAAAATGCATACTATGTTTCAAGCCTAGCTGGGACTTAGACTAATAGACATGTCAATTAAGAATATGTATGTGAGAAATTGAATTCGGAAAATCCACAGTGTTCTTCATTTTTTTTGTCGACGTTTCGAGCCTATACCAAGACTCATCATCAGGATTGAATTACAGAGAGGAGAAAAGCGAGAGATAAATAGGGTTTAAGGAGGGCTGTTGATATAAGCCGACCATTTATATAATTACTCCTATTTTCTTTAATATAATAATATCATCATGAAATATTTGATTGTATGTATTACCTGTTGTGACGTAATGTTTATTGTATTAATTTATTCTTTTTATTCTTTTATTATTTATTTTATTAATTGATTATATACTATGTTTATATATATATATAAATATATTAATATTATTTATATTACTTATTAATTATAATTTTATATAATAATTTAATTGATTTTATTTTCTTATTTATTAATTCTATGAATTGGTTATATGTTTAATTTATTAGTTGATTGATTATTGTATTACTATTATATTCTTATTTATTAATTTTATTAATTGATAAATTAAGAATTTTATACTATGATCTTATATATGTATTCTTTATTAATTATTGTATTAATTTATTTTATATATTGATTTATTAATTTCTTGTTTATTGGTTTTATTAATTGGTAATATGATTAATTTATTGATTATTGTATTAATTTTATATTCTTATTTTTCAATTATTATTAATTGATTATATACTATGATAAATGTATATTCTTTATTTAATTATTGTATTAATTATATTTCTTACTAATCAGTATATAATGAAATTATTTTAAAGTTTTAGATCTATATGTTTTTATTTATTTCTATTATGTTCAATTTTTATTTGTATTAATTTTATTTTATATATTAATTTAATATTATTTTATATACTAATTTTTATATTCTTATTTATTAGTTTTATTAATTGGTTATATGATTAATTTCTTAATTGATTGATTAGGTTTCAATTTATAAAACCATATAAGTATTATTAATGTGGGATACATGTTTTTTTATTATTTCATTTGGTTTTTTATTTGAATAAAGAGCATATATTAATCCACTATTTAATTAATTAATTTATTTTATTTCATTTAGTTTTATATATTTGAATAAAGGGCACTATATTAATCCACTATTTAATTAATTTATTTATTTTATTTTTTATTAATATTGCAACTAATAACTAAGGTTAAAATGGGATCTATATATTGTTGTTGAATGCTATTTAACATAGTTCATTTAAAAGTTTTTTAGAAGCTTTAGGTTTAAAGGGGAAGGCCTGATTTCAAGAATGGCTCTAGCTCAATTCTATCAAGCAGATTAATATAATTGAAAATCAGAGAACCAACTAGATGGATTAAGACGAACGGGCCAAATATCTTAGAGACCTAGGGGTTAGGCTCGGAGAGGGAAATAAGGGGGGGACTAAGGGGATGGATGAGGAAGGGAGACTTAATCAATGGGCGAAAGAAGAGGATTCCAATTTTTACTAATTTCCAGACCTCCATCTCTATTAAGTTTACGGGGGTGTTTAATGATTTCAATGGCCTCACGCACTTTCCTCTTGAAATTTTGTTTCTCATTTGCAATGACCTTAGTGTCCTCAAGGCATATATGGTGGTTAGTTTTACCTGCATGCTCAGCTAAAGATGAAGAGCGAGTTCTTTCTTTGCGGATATCAGCACTATGTTCTTAATTAGTACAATAATTATAAAGAATAACATATAATAGTTCATGATAGGTATAAACTTTCATTTATTATCAATTATAAATTAATAACATAGAACTGATCAATATTAGACAATAATCAGTCAACATTAAAATACGCACCGTTATACCAATCATGACTCAGAATTAATAAATAAGAAAATAAAATCAATTAAATTAATATATAAAATTATAATTAATAAGTAATATATATATATAACATACTATATAATCAATTAATAAAATAAATAATAAAAGCATAAAAAGAATAAATTAATACAATAAACATTACGTCACAACAGGTAATACATACAATCAAATATTTCATGATGATATTATTATATTAAAGAAAATAGGAGTAATTATATAAATGGTTGGCTTATATCAACAGCCCTCCTTAAACCCTATTTATCTCTCGTTTTTCTCCTCTTTGTAATCTAGTCCTGATGATGAGTCTTGGTATAGGCTCCAAACATCGACAAAAACAATGAAGAACACTGTGGATTTTCCGAATTCAATTTCTCGAAAACCACTCCACAGAAACCTACAAACTAAGAATATGTATGTGTCTTATGTATTGTGCCATATTGTATTTTGTGTGTTTATCTTCTGGTTGGAATTAAGGGGGAGTGTTGAAAAATATTAATTCCAACAGTTGTCTACATTAAATGTGTTAGGCAGGAAGTTTAGTTTCTTTTAGAGAGTTCAGGAGGAAGTCTCGAGAGTTCAAATACCTCCCTGAAGAATTGATTGCCAATGACAATCTAGAGAATTGAGAAACTTCATCAAGCATGTCTAAAAATCATCTGTTGGAAATATAAAACCCATGTTTTGTTGTGTTATCTGCATTCTCTGATTATTATTTAGTGTCATTTAATAATTACATTTCAGAAAATTATTTTCGTGTCCTATAATTTAATTTCCTAAAACATAATTTTGATCTCATAATTGATAACTTGTTTTAACTATATTTACAGTAACACAAGAAAATAAGTGTCCCTTAATAATTTTCAATAGTCTAAAACATAAAAAAAAACCTTAAAGTATGATTTAAAATATCTAGTATAACAAAAAAAGTCAAAAATATCTTTCAAAATTATCTTGCGAAATCATCACATATTAGATTATTTTACAAAAACTTATTTTAAATATTTCACAAAAACTTATTTTGGATAAATGTCTCAAAATTTTAAAGAGACAATCTAATCTATCAAACTATCACTTAAAAATCCTCTGGTATAAACCATGTACAAAAATCATCACTTATAAAACATGTGAAATCAATTTGTTGGTTCACAATTGAAATTTGATTGAGATAACCAAAACCACATGTTTGTTGACTTTTTTTTCAATTTTTTTATATAATAGCAAACTTTTATCTATATAATACCAAGCTCTTGGAAAGAAGGGCTAATCAAAATTGGAATATAAGTTTGTCTTGAGCTAGATTTCAAGATATTTCACCATTTTCATGGATAAATCAATTTTAACATTCAAATCAACGAAATCTTAGATGAAGTATACCTCATGGTTATTAATGGAGGCTTCAAATTTCCACTTTGTTGGACTTTTCTTGAATGTAAACCTAATATGGTAATTTATTATTCTTTTAATAGATAATAAGATATAATTGAAAGTATGATTTAATTATGTGAATGTGTTTATATTAAACAAATGCGCCCTTCAAACATATTTATTTAGCGAGTGATAGAATTTATGTATGCAAAATATACATAGTCATAACATAAGTTAGAGAGGTGGGAGTTAGAGAGGAGGGAGACATATTGACTAATCTATAATTAATAAGGGTAGCTAACATTATGACTCTTTTTCAGTACTTTAGTAAACAATTAACTTTAATGCATTAATTTTTAATAAAATATTTAAAATTATATTATTGATTTTTAGTTATTTGTTTTGTATAGAAATTTTAATATTATATATATTTATAGATTTTTATTAACTATTCTTTTGTAATTTTTTACAATTTAATTTATTTCATATGAGAAATACAAAATTTAATAAGAAATTGTTTTTTTAATTATCATTTTCTTTTTAATATACCATAGATCATCACCACGCGCAAAGAGAATGTGGAGATTTTTTATGAGTTAATAGTAATATAACATTGTTTTCCTTTAATACTAGAGTCAAATAGAGATAAAATCAAGATAATATTATGTATGCAAAAAAAATATTGTTTATTATTAATTTCATTTAGATTAATTTAATTTTAGTTTTTTATTGATTTGCATCAATTATCTATATATAAAAAAAAGTATAATGGTGATTTTTTATTTTCTCAAGATGAAATACAATTTCAGTTATATGAGATTGCTTTCATAAAATCATAGTATGTCATTATGAGAGTGTAGAGATTGTATTAAACTTATTTCTTTTTTCATTTTCTTGTATTTCTGTTAAAATTATTTTTATGATAACATGTTTCCACCTTCTTTTAACACATATGTAGTGACCATTTAAAATTATAATCAATTAGGTTTGATATATAGTTAGATGATATCATGTTTAATTATGCTACTTTGTGGTATAAATTGATGTGAAATTGGTACAAATGAATGTAATACTGTTCATCTTAGACATGTTTTCAATTGAGATGTTTGAAATACTCCAACTTTCAATTATTCAAATCGATAGATTATCATTTTTTTAATTGAAATAAATATTCTTTAAATGTTTTTCTCATTAAACCATATAAACCAAGATATTTTAGAGAATGTTTTATTTTTTATTTTTATTTTTTAACTTTAATATTATTACTTCAAAATTAAATAAATAGATAATTATAAAAACACACTACCTCAGTGAAATAAATATATTAAAAACAAACAAATGAACAATAATAATGCAACACACTATAATATAAGAATATAACAGTAGTTTATCGCTAACTCAGATTTTACCGAAGATGTAGTGTTTTTTCCCCTTGATTGTATGAAGACACCATGCCATTAAAGAATCAACAACATGCAGATTAGAAATGCAACCAAGAGTATCTTCTCTTTATATTGATGGCTCAGATGGCCGCCTGACTGGTGAGAGTATTTATCTTACTATCAAGTGTCACATTATCAGTCGACTCCTTAATCAAAAGCCTTTCAAGGGGGGTGTGATCCTTATTATCCCCCATCTGTGGCACTGTAAGGACTCTAGCAATTACTAAAAGGTTTACTAACAATTATTTTTTTTACTAAAGATATCTTTCTTTTACCGAAATTTACCCAAAATTTTAAAAAAATATCTTTGTTTTACCAAAATTTATCCAAAATTTTCATGGGCATATTTTCTTACTAAACATTTATCCGAAATTTTGGTTTCTACGTCTTATTGAAAGCTTCACGTTGATCGAGGAAACATGAGATAGGAAAGGTTTTCCTTATCCAAGTATGAAAGGAACTAAATGCTTTTAAAAATCATATCCAAGCTTTCTAAATCAAAGACTTGAAGTAATCCTAATTTCAAAGTTAGCATTAAATCTCAAGCATCTGAAGCATTAAATGTTTGAGATGTATTTCATTACATGGTCACTACTTCTAACAACTTGCAATTTCTTTTGGTGATAATTCTAGTCACCTACCAAAGACTCCATAATTCTAGTCACCTGCCAAAGACTCCATAATTCTAGCCACTTGCCAATAACTCTGGCCACCTGTGACAAAGACGTTGATTCTTACTATAGAAGGGAGAACATCGAAAATAGTTGCATTGTGTAGGTGCCCAAGGAGTAGTTCAACAACTGACCCTATCGTAGTATGACCCTTCTTGGGGAGAAGGATATAAAACCTGTAGTTAGACATGCCTCTATCAAGGAGAAGAACCATGTAGATGTTTTGTAGATACATATGGAGAAGGTTGTGCAGGTTTCCATGCAGCTCACCCTATCCAGAGGCTACCCCTACCACCACCCTTCCCATAGCATAGAGAACTATCAGTTCTACAAGCACCGGAGGAGAAGTTATAAAGAAGCTCTTTAAGGTAGAATAAGCCAACAATGACCTTGCAAATGGAAACAAAAAATAGGTTATTCATTCAATTTTGGTAACAAAAACTTACCAGAACAAGAACAAAAGGCAAATGTGTAGGAGAAAAGGTCAACAAGATTTGCTTATACTACTCCAGTCATGTAAAAGTAAAAAAGCAATGAACAAGTAGAGAAATGGCTTACCATGCTATTGGTGGTATAATTAAGCAGCCTAGAGCAAACTGTGGTGCCGCAAATCTGAGAAATACAGTAGAAATCACTTCTTAAAACACTTCTTAAAACACTTCTTAAAAGTGTAACATGCCCTCCATCTAGTCTAATGAAGGTCTCCCTCATGTCCCATTTTTAACTTGATAGTCGAAGGTCTCCTTCAGGTCACATTTTAAATTGATAGCATCATATTATTAGCATAGTCTTTGTTGCCTACTCTATATTAACAACACTTCTTGTGTTGTTGATAACCTTGGATAGCTATGGTTGATGCTTGTATTAGTTGCAGATCATGATCTATGACAATTTATGATGGGTTTGATACAAAAACCTTGTCCTTTATCCAACATTCACCTTGTTCATATTGGTATAAGATGATCCAAAGAAAACTTATTAAATCTTAAATTCATGAAATCTTCTCTCATAAGGATACTTTTGTTTACTTATCTCCAACATCACTTTGTATGTCTATATAAGATAATCCAAAAATAATGAAAGACAAAATTCATCAAATTTATTAGTATTGCAAAGCGTATAAATAAAATCTAATAACATAAATAATGAAATTTCAAATCTGAAGTTCAACACACAATGAGACATTGGATATTAAAAGTAGGTTTAAATTGATATCCACATCTTAATCATTATTCTTAATGGATCCAAATGTATTTAACAATAAGTGTGTTATTATCCTTTGTGCCGATAACAACAAAAAAACTCTCTAACTAAATTCAACAACATCTTCTATTTTAGATTTAGACACAATAGCTATAATAATCACTCTCATCAAACAAAAATAAAAAAACGAAAAAATGAGTTTTAAATTTTTATTATAGAAAACTTACATATTTTTTAGTGAAGAGAAACTCTGTAATTGAATTCTACAACATCTTATATTTTGAATTGGACACAATAGCTATAATAATTACTATCATTGAACAAAAATAAAAATAAAAATGAAAAAATAAGTTTTAAATTTTTTATAAAGAACTTATATTATTTTAAATAAAAAAAATATTATTATTTGAACTGCAATTTTTAAACTTAAAAAAATTACATAATCTTTTAATATAGAAACTATTGTTTTTCATCATTCAAATTATCATTTTTCATTGTTTTTTTCCATTGTTTTTTAATATAAAAACTATTTGTTTTTCATCATACAAACTTACCATTATTCCACCCTTATTTTTTAATATAAAATTAAAAAAAAATAATAGAAAAGTATGATTTCAATCCATATCATATCAGCATAAATGTATTTTCCCACGAATGGGATAGTACGAGTGAATTTTTGAATTTTCATGTCTAGTATGGGAAAACTTGGTAACTATACCTTATATGTCCCATTGCAAAGAGGAAAGGGTCTAGGATACTTGCAACTTCACGAAAGATAAAATTTGATTGGTAAATTCTTTATTATAGAGTGATTTTCTCACCAAATACAGTCAATTTTTTTTTTTATAACAATCAATATCTTTTGTTAAAATGACTAAGACCAATACTAAAATTGCTTTTTTTTTATATAACTATCAACATATTTCATTAAAATAACTCAAACTGATACTAAAATTGTTTTTGACAAGTGATTCAAATTTGAAAATTCCACCCTACAGTCAATTGATGCGTGAGCCAACAATACCAACTATAATATGAAAACAATGGACACATGTAATGGGCCACCGACAATGGAGTCCAGCGAGTACTGTGAAATACTCTCCCCAAAACACTTAATTTTACACTGAAAACATTCTCTGCATTGACTTTTCCATTAAGTCCACTCCACCTGCACTCTATAAATTATAGGTTTGGACGATGCTTCAACGAAACATATTTCCGACACATTAAATCTTCACCCTTGAATTCAAAAGTCCATGAACCTTCATCCAATATATAAATGCCTTAGGTGAATAAATTAGTGAATATTCTTGTGAAATATAGGTGGCTAGTTATTTTTATTTATCAACTTTAAAAATAGGACAAAAAATATGACTTTAAATATTTATTTTGTTTTTGTTTTTGTTTTTTGTTTTTAATGTTTGAATCCATTTATTAAAAACCTGTTTAGAATAATTTAGTCATTTTGTATTTCATAATGCAATAGAGCTCCCTTATTTATAGGCTCAGAGAAAATCTAACATGTGTTAGATTTCATTTTAACGCAAAGTCGAGAACATAGAAATATTGTAGAGTGAGAAATCTATCAAGTGCTAGCTTTATGTCTACTAGAAATACAAGCATGTTGCCAACAAAAACATTGTAGAGTATAAGAAATGTAGCTTGTGTTAAATTTTCTTCGAACACAAACACAAGCACAATTAAATTTGAAAGAAATCTAACACATGCTATATTTCCTTATAGCACAAATACAAGAACATAACAACATTGTAGGACTAAATAACTCTACTGTGAACTAGGTTAGCAACATTGCAATGTAAAATAAAATCTAACATGTGTTAGATTTCCTTTTAGTGCAAACTCAAGCACAAAGAAACATTGTAGATTGAGAAATATAGCAAGTGCTAGATTTAGGTCCACCACAAATACAAGCACGTTGCCAAAAAAAATATTGTATTGTATAAGAAATCTGGCTTATGTTAATTTTGTTTTCCAACACGAAACACAAGCACATTTAAATTTGAAAGAAATCTTACACAAGTTATATTTCCTTCTAGCAGAAACACAAGAACATAACAACATTTTTGGACTAAATAAGTCTAACGTGTCCTATATTAACAACATTGCAATGTAAAAGAAAATCTAACATGTGTTAGATTTCCTTTTAGTGCAAATTCAAGCAAATAGAAACATTGTAGAGTGAGAAATCTAACAAGTGCTATATTTATGTCTACCAATAATATAAGCATGTTTCCAACAACAACATTGTAGAGAATAAGAAATCTGGCCTCTGTTAAATTTTCTTTCAACACGAACACAAGCACATTTAAATTTGAAAGAAATCTAACACATGCTATATTTCCTTCTAGCACAAACACAAGAACATAACAACATTGTAGGACTAAATAAGTCTAATGTGTGCTAGATTAACAACATTGCAATGTAAAAGAAAATCTAACATGTGTTAGATTTCCTTTTAGCGCAAAGTCAAGCACATAGAAACATTGTAGATTAACAAATCTAGCAAGTGCTAGATTTTATGTCTACCACAAATACATGCACGTTTCCAACAACAACATTGTAGAGTATACATAATTTGGCTTGTGTTAAATTTTCTTCCAACACAAACACAAGCACATTTAAATTTGAAAGATATAGAACACATGCTATGTTTCCTTCTAGCACAAAGACAAGAACATAACAACATTTAGGACTAAATAAGTCTAATGTGTGATATATTAATAGCATTGCAATGTAAAAGAAAGTCTAACATGTGCTAGATTTCCTTTTAGCACAAACTGAAGCACATAGAAACATTTTAGAGTGAAAAATATAGAAAGTGCTAGATTTATGTCTACCACAAATACAAACATGTTGCCAACAACAACATTGTAGAGTATAAGAAATCTAACTTGTGTTAAATTTTGTTCCAACACAAATACAAGCACATTTAAATTTGAAAGAAATCTAACACATGCTAAATTTCCTTCTAGCACAAACACGAGGATATAACAACATTGCAGGACTAAATTAGTCTATTGTGTGCTAGATTAACAACATTTCAATGTAAAATAAAATCTAACATGTGTTAGATTTCCATTTAGCACAAATTCAAGAACACAGAAACATTATAGAGTGAGAAATCCAGCAAGTGCTAGATTTATGTCTACCACAAATACAAACACGTTGCTAACAACAACATTTTAAAGTATAAGAAATCTAGCTTGTGTTAAATTTTCTTCCAACACAAACACAAGCACATTTAAATTTGAAAGAAATCTAACACATGTTTTATTTCCTTATAGCACAAACTCAAGAACATAACAACCTTTTAGGACTAAATAAGTCTAATGTCTGATAGATTAATTTATATCACAAACAAAACCACATTGTAAGATAAAGGAAACATAACACAAGCTAGATTCCTTCTAGCACGAGAAACCATATTTCCAACAACAACATTGCACTGTGAAATAAATATACTGCATGCAAGGTTTCCTTCAAGCCCAAAGATAAGCACATTTGTAATAACAACATTACAAGGTGAAATAAATGTAATGTTTGTTATACTTCCTTCTAGTATAAACATAAGCATAGAAAAACATTATATGGTGAAAAAATTCTAGCACATGCTAGATTTACTTATAGCACAAACATAACCATGTTTACAACAAGAACATTGTTAGATCTTAGTCTTTTTTGATCCCTATTGTAAATGAGAGTGTCCTTTGGATTAATCAAATCTTAATGATGTGATTAATCTCAAAGACACTAATTAACAACAACATTACAGGGCAAGGAAATCTAGTGCTTTCTAGATTTCCTTCTAAGATAAACACAAGCACAATATAGGATGAAAGAAATCTAACTCGTGCTAGATTTACTTCTAGCACAAACACAAGAACATAAAAATATTGTAGGGTTAAAGAAATATAACACACACTAAATTTACTTCTAGCATAAACTAAAACATATTTCCAATAGGAACATTGCAATAAAACAATTCTAACATGTGCTAAATTTCCATATAACACAATCACATGCAAATTTTGAATAACAAAATTGCAATGTCAAAGAATTACAACATATTTCCTTCTAGCAAAGACAGCCAAATTTCCAACCACAACATTGCATTGTGAAAGCAATCTAATGCATGCTAAAATTTCCTTCTAGGTCAAACACAAGGACATAAAAACAACATAAGGTGAAAAAATATAACATGTGTTATATTTACTTTTAGCAAAAACAGAAGCCTATTGTTAACAACAACATTATCAAACAAAATAAATCTAACACATGCTAGATTTCATTCTATCATAAATACAAGTGCATTGCTAATAAGAACATTGCAAGATGAAATAAATCTAACGAGTGTTAGATTTCCTTTAGCACAAAATAAGCACATAACAACATTATAGCTTTAAACAAATTTAGTGCATGTTAGACTTACTTCTAACAAAAACATATGCATGTTTCCAAAAACACTGCAAGGCAAAACAAATCTATGATGTGTTAAATTTTCTTCTAGCACAACCACAAGCACATAACAAAATTGTAGGATTAAAGAAATTCAACACATGTTACATTTACTTTTAGCACAACCACATTTATATTTCCAACAATAAAATTGCAAGGTAAAATAAATTTTGCACACAATATATTTTCTTCTATTGCAAATATAAACACCTTATCAAAAACAAAATTGCGAGGTACAATAAATCTAACGTGTGCTAGATTTCCTTCTAGCACAAATACAGGAGCATACCAACATTACATGCTAAAATAATTTTAGCACATATTAGATTTACTTGTACAGAAAAAGCACGCATATTGTGAACAACAATATTATAGGCCAAAGGAAGTCTACCACATGCTTGATTTTCCTTTATCAAAAATAGAAAAATAAATTTCCAATGATAACATTGCAATGTGAAAGAAATCTAACATATGCTAGATTTACTTTAAGCATAAACACAATTGCCAACAACAATATTGCTGATCAAAAAAATTCTAGTGCTCACTACATTTTATTCTATCACAAACAAAAACACATTGCCAACAATAACATTACAGGGTGAAGGAAATGTAACGCATGGTAATCTATTTCTAGCGCAAACAACCAAATTGCCAATAACAACATCACATTTTGGAAGAAATATAGCACAAGCTAGGTTTCCTTTTAGCACAAACATAAGTATTATCAATAAGAATATCACAAGGTGAAAATTTAAATAAGTACTAGATTTTATTCTAGAACAACATTACATCACAGCATAATTGAAGCACACATTAGATTTATTTTTTGCACAAACCAAAACGCATTGCTGAAAACACCATTGAAAGCTGAAGGAAATCTAAACCATGGTATATTTTCCTATAGAAAAAACACGAGCACATAACAACATGGTAAGGTGAAAGAAATCTAGCTCATGTTAGATTTACTTTTAACACAAACACAAGTATATTTCCAACAACATTGGACCCAAATTTTACAGTTGATATCATATTTTATGCCTCAATACTTTGTTGTGGGGAAGCATATAAACACCTGTCAAATAAAAGTGTCTTGATATTTATTATACAAGGCCAATCAAAAAATTCAAAGGTGGAAATTCAACACCTTGGGTGTGTTGCCCTGAAGCTCTATAGAATGAAATAAATGCAGGTGCTAGAAATTTGAAGGTTCGGTATTTAGGTTTGGAAGGTTTTATGCTATGAAATTCATCATCAACTAATCTAATCGATGGTTGTACAATCCCCTAAAAATGACGTGTATTGTCTAGTTCAACAAAAGCCAAATTTGGTCCGGAAGCAAACTGAAAATGGAATAGGTAAAATATGTTTAAATCGTAAGAGGGACATGGCCCCCATGTGTGTCTAAGGCAGGCGTGAAAATTGAATGGGTGGAGATGAAGCTCGAAGTGAAAGAAAAATCAAGGTCGTTGGTTGTTGATGTTGACATAGGCCGAGGGATCGTATGGACACCATCATTTATGTTATCGTAATTACTAATTTTTTTAATGGGAATTAATTTTCTAGATTAATAAAATTATACGCTATTTTACTTTGGTAATATTTTGGGTCTTCTTGAATATGAATTCAAGCTCTTCTGCTCTCAAGAATCGCTAGGAAGTACTGCAAATTATTCTAAAATGTTTGATGATAACGCATATTTGTTATAGTCACTGCATTTTGATGCTTTTTCTAAGCAATAATGGTCTCAAATCAAGCAATAATCTCAATATCCTACATGTCTCCTCTTTCACCTATACAATATTGTTCATCTCCTGTTGTTACTACAAGTTGCCCATCTTTCAACCATACTTTGGGGGCTTTAGGCGATATGGCCTTGAAGTTTGTTATTGTTGAATGCAAAAATAAATTTTTCAATTCCATTTTTTCCTGTTGAATGTAAACATACCTTTTTAAATTAAGTTTGTTCATGTTTAATGAAGAGATACCTTCTTTCAATTACATTTGTTCTAAATTTACTGCAATGGTGATATTATTGATGTAATTTTTGTACATACAGGTTCAAAAGGAAAACAACCTTAGGCTAGTTCAACATTAGAAGACGTTGGAAAAGATGTGGTGGGAAATGAGTCTACAATAAATGGGAAGAACTGCTTGTTTACAAGTTCAATGGGAGTGGATACAAAATTAGCTAACCCAGAGCAAGCAGCTGATGGAAATCAAGTCCAGACAAAGGGTAACACTAGACAAAGGCTATCACCATCCATCCAACATTATTCTCTATGATTTCCACCATAGTAGTCTTCACAATCACAATAAAACATGTTTCTCGTGCACCCGCACAGATTCCTTAGATTATTCATAAACCTACTGTTCAAGACAACAATATTCCACATGTAGAATCCAATAATGATAAATTGATAGAGAACATTCCCAGCACTTCATGGGTCATTGGGAAATGGAATCATGTCTGTAGATTGGGAGGGTTGAGCAACATTTGTGTTTATTCTCTAGCTGTCTCAACTTGGTTTCTTTGATGTATGTTTTGAGAAAGTTTGGTGTTGGAATGTTTGTGCTTGACATCTTTGATGGTCTAGGGGTTCATAGGGAAAAAAATTGAGTCTATTTAAGTATCTCTTCACACACCTAGTATATCCTAATTTAGAGAGTTTATTGTAAAGTGTTCCCTCTACGAAACTCATGGCTTTATTTTTGGCTAATTGTATTGGGGTATGTGGGTTCTAATGTTGGGGTATCCACTTCAATGGGGGTTGAGATGGTGATCTCTTCAAGTAGCTTGTTCAGTTTGATGAGTCTAGTTGATGAATTTCTATGGTGGTGTCAAAGCCCTGAGGATGTTGTGGTTGGAATATTCTCCTATTTCTTTACAGGTTGTGTAATTTATAAAAATTGCTATAGGTATTGTTGTCATTCAAGAAAAAATTCCTAAATTTTGAACATCAGTTCGATTCCAAAGGTTTGGTGTTAGTCTTGGTCTAGTCTTTCCATGGTTTGACTTAGAGTCTAAGACCTAGAAGGGAGTCTTGTTGGTATTGTCAAATAGGCTCAACACTCTAGTTTTTCCTATCACTATTCCCACATCACACATAAAATTTCATGTGTCAAACTTGTGTCAAGGTTTTCATGTGCTATGAAACTGCCTAGGAGTTTTCGTAGCGCAAAACCCAGAATTTGCACTCACTGTGCTACGAAATCGAGGATTCGTGCAGATTTGTGTCAAATCTCACCTAGCTGTCCAATTTATCAGAATCCCTTAATCTTACATCATCAACTATCAGTCCATACACCATGCCTATCACATGCAACCGCTCATTATCATCATTACGTTCGTTAAGCATCTTGGTACGCTCGAGTTTCAAATTTCAAAAAAGGGTCCAAGTGTTTTCAGTTATGATTATGTTTGTGTTCATGCATGAGAAGAAAATTGACAGATATTTAATCAGAATTTTTTGAAGTCCAAGAGAAGCAGCTTCCCTTTCCATTTCAAGTGAGGCAATGATCAAGATTAGGGCAGTGCAATCTCTTTCAATTTTCATTTTGCAAGAATTCCATGGAGATGTCTATAGAAAAGAAGGATCATAGGTCAGGTAGGTGTCTAAGGAGTGAGCCTGTAGGTTTAGATGTTCTCCTAAAGAATAGTGAAGTTGAACAAGCTTTCAAACAGGTTGGTTGTTGGAGATTTTGTGAAAACTTCAAGGAGGCCACATGCAAGTCACCAAAGAATTTGCTTTTAATTTCACAGGATTAAATTCAAAGGTTGGAGTGCTTGAATTACCAATCTCTTTATAGGTTATATCTACAGTGACTAAAATTCCAAGGGGACAGAGGAGGTGGTTTAAAAACTTCAGGTTTGATATGACTCCTTACGAGAAATTTTTAAAGCTAGAGTTCATTGATTCAGACTTAAACAAGTCAGTGCCCAACAACTTTGTTAAGGATTCATATGATAATTTGCTTACCTACATACAAAGATGTTATACCTGTGAAGGGAGGTATCATAAGGTGTATTCCCATCACTTCAAACTTATGCTTCATTTCGCTGGAAATATATCTTTGTATTTGCCTTTCTATCTGTTTCGTAGCGTAGGAAAAATGTGTGACAAGGTTCAGCTTGAAAAACAGCTTGAAGGACATCCTTAGCTAAGAAAAACTACATAGGAAGTAAGGCTAAATCCTAAAGTTTTGATTTGGATCACCTTTCGAAATTTACTTTTAAGAATGGTATCAGTTTATCTAGTTTTTAACAACCTCATGGCATATGGAAGAGTCGTTTCAAAGGAAAGAAAACTCAAGGAAATCAAATTTTGGCATAAAATTGTGTTTTTGAAATCACATAGTAGTTTCCTAGCGTGCTATGAAACTGCTGTAGGTGATGCCTAATGCACAACAGTTTCATAGTATGCTACGAAACTGCTATAGCTACATGTAATGATTTGGTGGACCAATTTTGAGAGACAAAAGGAAATATTTTTGAAGAGGGGCTTCTGAAAAGGATTACTTATAAGGTGTAAACATCCAGTAAGGGAAAAAAAAGTAAAGGAAGGACATCTATGAATTGTAAGCTCTATGCTATGAAAGTAGTCATTATTTTGTAGTTAGTATTGTTCATGATGCTTCAAGGAGCATTAAAGAAGTTTCTGTCTTACCAAGTGTTTATGGGCAAGGTTAACAGCATATGGAAAACAAGCTAATCCAATGCATTTTTATGTAATTAAGAAGAGAAACAAGGATAATAGACTTCAAAGATCCTTTTGGAGACCAAAAGCATAAAAATAGGAACAAATTCCTAATTTCCAGGAACAGTTAAAGGATGAGGCATCAAGGGTCACTAGGAATTTTAAAGCCACCACCAAATCTAAACTGAAGAAGGCCACTTGTTAGAGAATGAGTTTGAATTGAAATCAATGCTACTGCCAACATAATGAGGATTTACACTCCTAATTGTTTTAGGTCTCTAGAACTACTAGTTAAATAGTCAGTTACATCAAATAGTTGGTTTTAAGTGTCATTAAGTTTCAAATTAGGAAAAGTTCGAATTCCCCTCATGCTGGAAGAGGAACCTAAATCATGTAATGAGCTCTATATATGGGAGAAAATCTAATGTATTAAAGGCTAGAAATTTTCAAAGAAACTCTCATATTGTGCTTTGTGTAAGACTCTATTTTAAGTAATACAATATTTGGCTTTACTTCTCAGGAGTCGTAAGGAATTCAATGTTCAGAATGTCTTGTATTGCCCTCCTCTCATTATTTATAGTAGTATGAATATGTGATTACTTAGAAATCACTGATTGTGCTCTAACTTCCTTCATAAATTTATAAACTGTGTTGTCTTATTTGTTTTTGATGTATCCTCCATGTGTTGAATTCTAGATGCCCTGACTTCCATGTAAAGCTAACATTATTGTCATACCGAAACATTTTTGACTCCATAAGCCCAATGAATAGTTTCTACTTGTGTTTCAACCATTTACACTTTTTCATTTGTCTCATAGAGTTAGCCATCTTATTCATTATCAAAATCTTTAATCTAGTGAGAGAGCCATCTAAGGTTGAGGAGGCTAAGCCTCAACCAAAAGTTGGTTTGAAATAGTTGCTTAGAGTCTTCCTGGTTAGCAGCCTATCGAGGGTTGATTTGGTGATAACATGTGTGACCCCTTTATTTCCTTCATGTTGCCGAGAAAACACATGTGTTGTAGGGAGAGTGGGGGAAACATCTTGAAAGGCCAGCGTAGAACGACACCTTTTACCCAAGATTATCATACTATGTGTTTCAATGTTGTGCCACCTAAGACAAGAAGAGAAATTTGCTAGCTTGAAACCCAAGATGGGATGGAGAGGCAATGCACTCATTTGTAAAATTATGAATGAGGTGTCTATGTGGATTATTCCTTGACCACACCAGGAGATGAAAGAATAATTATTTGAACTTAGTGGAAAATTGCATTGGAAGATGAAAATTCTGTTGATGTTGGTTTGTAAGGACAAATAGTTTGAGAGGTATAATGTCTTTATCTTCTTGTAAGACATTAAAACAATGTTGAGGAACCAACACTTCACCCTGGATAGGTTAGATGCAAGGCTTTCCCATGTAGAGGGACACTTATAATGTGAATCTAACACTGTTGCACCTCTAGGATCGAGCGTGTGAGACCCAATTACCATTTCATTTTTTTGAGTCTGAATGATTTTCTTTCTTGTACTTTTATCTCTTTTTCAACATCACTATAGAACTTATGAAAAAAGGAACCTATTGAGCTTACTTGTATTTTATTTTTTGTTGATTAAACTAGGAAGGAGACTAAAAAGATAAAATGGAGTGGGAATAATTTATTTTTCTTATTATTCATAATCAAATTTTCAGGTGTATTTCCCTTAAACATGGTACATGTCTATGTCATTATCTCACAATTAGGTTTTATCTTGTGTAGGAGTCATACCATATATAGGAGTCTATCTATAACTCTATTTGGTTACCTTTCACGCAATATGGAGAATAATTTAATGCCTCTGTTGTTTCATTATATCACATAGTGCTCATTGGTCATACTTCCAAGTCATGTTTGTTTCATTCTTTTATGTGTTGAGGAAAATGTTTCAGCCTGTGTTGGCCATTTCCACTCCTTGTTGGTTGTTTCTTGTAATCCATTCCTATGTTAATTGTGCTTCACCATATCATGTAGACAACATCCATTCAAATCATATCTTGGTCAATTCGACATAGGTTGATGGAGGATACGTCATGCTTTACCTCCTTATGGTTGTGCTTTCATAGCTCAATTGGTTAGAGCTCCTTTTTCGTAAGAAGGAGGTTAGTAGTTCAACTATTCTTGAAAGCACCAGTTCTATTATTCCATAAGGAGTTGTTTCTCTATGAAATTTCCCCTAAATATCACTATATAATGTAGGTGTGTAGGCAAAAAACAAGAAATTGATTCAAACAATTTCTAAATAAGTTATGCAAACAGAATTGGTAGAGGAGGAGGATGTCAATTACTCGATTTAATGTTCATCGTAGTCTCCACTGGTGTAGCTAACTTGGGGAAATGTTGAAACCCACTCCAAATCTCCAATATCCTAGATATCTTCATAGAATAACTAATAAAAAAGAATACCAACCCACAAACCTTCCTACAATAATGTTAGAATAACAAATCTTGATGATCCAAAACTAGCATACATGACATGGACAATGTATAAATTGAACAATAACACATACATATATACCTCCCACACATGAGATGACCTATCCTGAAGCTTATCAGCCCGAAGTTCATAAATTTCCTTCTTTAACTATAAAATTGATAATAATCTATAGTTGAAGCTTTATAGTTTCAAAAGCTCCTTGACCCCTTAGGTGAGATGAGAATAAATAGGCCTTTTGGCCAACCTAAGGGAATGGTTCTGGATGCTTAGGGTGAACAGAAGTTAGGAAACTTCAACAACTCGCCACTTACCAAGGCATGCTGATAATGGATTGATCAAATCTTTTAGGGAATGAAATATTCTAGAAAAAATATATGGATGTTGGTTAGAAATGACTAATCTGACGCTCTCAATGCCAAACAATACACTACATATGGATCTTGGTTAGAAAAGACTAATATGACACTCTCAATGGCAAACAATACACTGAGAACAAATGGAGGAGGCATATAACTAGTGTTGAACCAATGTTCGTGCTCCAACAAGCTCAAAATGAAGGGCCCAAGATATACAAAAGCGTCAAAAACATAATGATGACTACAAATAAATATAACGAGGGATAACAATTCATATTATTTTCTTATGCCATACATAATACACTAGAATTATATTTAAATTTTAAAATTAATATTAAGTATACAATTTATTAAATTTCATAATAATTGATAAATCCAAAATTTGTCTTCTCAATTATATGTGATGAGTCTCCCATAAGGTTTTTCTGACCACTCCTAGGCACATAAATGCTATATTGAACCTAACTTTGTTCACTTAATAATACTTTCCTAGCTTAGTGAGTTCTTAGGAGAATCCAAGATATTTTTCATACTTTATGTGCCTAACATGACTATTATGTAACGTTTGAAGGGATTCTACACAAATTTCAAGGAGAATCATCTAGACGTATTTGTGGGGCCTATTACATTCTACAAAATAAACCCAACATGACTTCCTAAGGATATTAAATCCTCCTTCCTACTACTACCTGGTGATCCAAGAAACAAGATCTAGGTTTTTACTGATTTTTGGAGGGAAAGTAGTCCTCCACTGAAGGAGTTTTCTTCCTATACACTTGTACAAACAATAGGCTTGAGTAGAATAATAGGATTAGAAGAAAATAATAGGAAAGCATGTGACTAATATGAGAGGTTTAGATTCCAATCATTTTTTGTAACTTTGTCATGTACAAACAACATTTCTTTTAATCGAAGTGATATTTGATTTCAACTATTAGTTTAGCTTTCTTCTATGGTTTCTAAGTTTCCTTGTGTTAAGGCCCAACCTAGGTGGTTTATATACCTCTTGTATCGTTTCTATTCACACATTTGTTTATGTCTACAAAATATTTATGAACATTACTTTCATGGATGTTTATTTAGATAGTCTATGAGCAATTGTTTCTTGCAGATTATCTTAACATTTGTTCACGATAGTTGTAGCATTGTTACATTAGTTATATAGAATTTTTACTTTGAATTTAGTTAATTTCCATTACTATTTTTATTTTTTTGTTCATTATGTATTATTCATTGTTTCTTACACTCTACTCTATTTTGAAACTACAAGAAACACTACAACCTTGCATTTTCTTAGTTGAACCTTACCACAAGTTGTTTTGATACATTGGATAGGTGCACTTTTAAATTTTCCAACTTCTCCTTTGCATCATTGCCATCCAATATCACATTTAGCATATTCACCTTCACATTAGACTATTTCTTGTAGAAAAATAAGAACACTTGTAGCAGTTTGCAACCCGACTTCTATGCTTTCCCAAACTCACACGAAGCATGTGATTTTCCTTAATGCTATATACATACTTACTGTCTCGATACTCGACACCTAACATACAAATGAGCTTGTAGATTGAAGCCCTAATGTCTCAATTCCCAATATCTTGAAAGGCCAATGGTTGGGCTATCAAGCCATCGGGCCCTTGGAAGAGGATAAAGAGTGTCATTGATACTAATTAGCTGATATATTAACATCCAAAAGCCCAACATCCACATCGTCCCTATATGGTTACCACGTAGACATCACCCTGGTGCCAAGTCAACCTTCCATTGCCATTTCAACATGCCACATCACTTTCCAAATTGGTATGTCATGTCATCTAGACTCACATTGGTGCCACATCATCATGAGATGTTAGCATGTCAAATAAATTGCCACACAATTGACATGTGGTATCCCCGGGTCCATATCCACTCACCACATCATTACTCTATGGATATCAAGGTTTCTTGTTGGTGAATAGTGCCCTACTTACTAGTGACTACTACCCAATATTGTGACATTTTGATAGGCCGATGTACAAACAACTAATACATTGCATTAGCATTGGTTGACCTTTAGGTGTCCTTAATACAGTTAGCCCAACATTTGACCTCTTGATGGACTATAGTCCCCAACCATCAAGTGACAGTCCTTGAACCCTCTATCTCCATGAGCTAATGGATAATTTAGGATAATATGTTAATATCGAGGACATGTTTCACATGGCATCTAGGTTATTTGGGGCTTTTTACACAATTAGGTGATGAGGAGCACTATTTTCCATCATTATAAACCATAGGTATATAGATGTTGTATGGGTGTTAATGTGAGGATTTTTCCAACAAGGATGGCTTTTGTTGGGGCCTTAGACATCATCTAAGAAGAAACACCATTATCATCTTAGGCGCTACGAGTTTTTTTTTAAGGTTTAGTAATAATATAAACTATGCACATGGTACAGAACCACCTCCCGGTGCCTTTAAGGTGAATAGTTTATAGGATGTAAATGCGAGTTTATATAATTTATAGGATGCAAATGTGAGTTGATATTATATGGTTTGTATTAATAAAATAAAATCACCAATTAATAGAACTGTTGGCAAATGAACATTTAAAAAAAATATTATGATGGAGACTTTTCAAACATTTTTGTGGGAAAATTTAAAATTTCAAGTGGTGCTCTAAATATTTGGTGTTCAACAATTTGGGAAATTTTTGAGCAAACAAATAATATGTGCTTTGAGGAGCATTAGCGGGTGCACACATTAACTCCAATATGGTCATGGAGTATCGTGTAACATTAACAGGTGAGGTGCTTCTGTCAACAACCCTTCCGGACCGCCAAGATAGGTTTACAAGATCTACATTTACTACCATTTTTTCTGTGAGACAAATATTCCATAGTTTTTTCCTAAATTAGGTATGTGTTTTGGCTTTCTATCTGTTTTCTTAAAAAATAACTCTTTGAATAAATTATTATCATCTCTAGTAGGTGAATGAAAAAATTTCTTCGGTCTCTCTTTGATTACACTTTTGCCTTGCAGAAAAGATAGGTTGGTAGGTTGTGGAAACTATAGGGCACTTCAATCGATAAATTTTCATGTATGTTAGTTTTAGCTTCTGTATCCTCTCTAGTGCCAGTACCATAGGCAGTTTTAGACATATTAGCTGTAGTTTTAGCTTGCCAATTATTCCACACCTTACAACATTGCAGCTTTGGATTCAACACCAAATCTAATATCTTTTGCAGAAATATAGTTTCTCCTCCAACCAACTCTGCTGAAATTTTGTTTGTAGCTTTACTCTTTCAAGGGCTATTTATATGGTGTGTAATTTCTAGAGAAAAAACTTCAATGTAAAGTTGTTGAGGCTCAGCTGCAACTCTGATAACATGGAATATTTTGTGTGGAGTATATAGACTCTTCTCAATCGTTGCCCTTGCATTGCAAGACATTGATAGGGGTATACCACTCTTGAATTGCAAGACCTTGATAAGGTTATACTGATTTTATCAATAAGATACATGTGCTTGTATAGTTCTTTATTGTACTAATCATATGACGAAAACCAAAATACAAGAATATGGGTTTCAATTCTTCGCAACTGTATAGTTCTTGAGGATCGGTTGCGACTTGGAGAACTAGGAATATTTTGAGAAGAGTATATATATTCTTTTCAATCCATGTCCTTGCCTTGTAGGACCTTGAGAGGGGTATATATATTCTTCTCAATGGAAAAAAATTTCTGTTTGTATGTTTGTTTATGATCTTTCCATATATTGACGTATTTTTGTAATATGTGAAAATTTGCAACCTTGTTAAATGACACTTACACAACTAGAATACACGAGTGCTACCTTTAGAGAGATAAAATCAGCAACAAGTTCATCTGATTCCTTAGTGCTCAAGATACTGGCCCATTGTATACACATAATCGAAGGGAATATCCTTCATTTTGATAAGTGAAATAGCCAGTAAACTCAAGGCAACAATATCAAGATGAGTCCATATGTGCTACATTATTAGATTGACTTGGTAAACTGATATGTTGTTGGTTGTTCAGATTGTTGGGGCTACCTTTAGATTCTTTCTTTTTGATTTTACATGCTTTAAACACACATCCAACCCATTTCCTTGTAAGCATTACTAAGCGTAGGCTGATAATATGGGGCATTCTCTTGGATCGAATTCCAGCTAAGTTATTTCCTCTGATTTTGGGCATATGTAAAGTTAAGTGAATTTTAATGGAATTTGATTACTTGTTTCTTTTTGTTAAGATATGTGCAAATTTCCTTGTTGACACTCTAATATCAATGTAAGAGAAGTCCTTATAATCAAATGGGTATTTATCTCAGGAGTTTATTCTTGCACATTCTCACACTTTCAAGGCTTGCATATGTGCCAAAAATCATAGACAAGTAACCAGACTTGGAAGAAAACTCAAACCTTCTATTTAGCTACCTAAACCAACTCTAATTCAAGAGGTGCATAACTGAATCAATAATATCACTCAAAGGGTTATTGTTAATTTTAGGTATGTTCTATACTTAGAGCAAATTTACTTCAATTTTCCATATTAACTCAATATCAATTCTAGATTATCAATCACATTTAACATGATAGTAAAATGCAAATAAAACATAAACATAAATCGTAGAAAGCAAGCCAAGACAAGAGGACAATAGATGTGGCACCAACCAAGGACAACCCCCAATGCGGGGAAGCCCTTGATCAAATCTTCTTATGATCTTCAATAGTTTA
>APFE031492104.1:66861-125269 GCA_000404065.3 Pinus taeda | reverse complement strand
AGCATGTTTGTCTCGCTAAATTTCATCTTGCATCTACTGTTTTTGTCGTAGTTTCTATTTTATATGGTATATTATTGCATCGAATGGGAATGTATGGAAAAATTTGGGTTACTTGTCTTTTCTAGAAGGAATACTCACCCGATGGGAATGGTTGTTTATGTTTTTGGATAGACTGGCTTTCCAAAATTTACTTTATCTTATTGTTTCTAGTTTTATATTGGTCTGGTGTGTTTCTATATGGCAATTAACTTGAGGAGTCAGTTTTTAGCTCTTCCATTTTGTGGACACAAACTGTCCATGGTTTCTTTCTCCCATGAGAGATATGTGGGCATAAGATACTGGTAATTGGGCAAAAGCGACACTGATGGTTGGCTCTCTCCTATCATATGTATATGTATATGGTCTAATTAATTTAGGAGCCCGTTGGCCTATGTTTGATTGCGAGCTTGGTTTGCTTGAGTGGAAGAGTATATTGTGGTGAAGTGGTGGTTGTTATAAATGGCTAGGCCATCTACAGATGTCGACTCGCCGATAGCTCGGGGTCGAGTGTGCAATAGAAAGGATGGGTACCGAGGTGGGCAAGGAGCCTGCTCTTTGCAATCGTTGAGGCAGGGTGGTCAAATCATGGATGCCCAACATGTCAATTCAGAGGCTCAAGCATATACTACAAGTACTCCTAGGAAGGTGAGGTAGATGATTGCAACTTGGGTGGGAGACCTCAGCCAACGAGATGAGCATGAAGCACAGATGGAGGATTAGTGTCTACACGTCCTTGACCTAGGCCATAATTGATGTAGCTTGAGCTACTAGGTCGATGAAGAGAATAGTAGCTCTAGTTATTATCAACTCTACAGGTTCCATAAAATCTAACCCCAGGTTCCAAGAAATTTATAAATAATTCAAACTTGTCCAATTTCAAATTCAGCAGTAGAATGTTCATCTTAGTCACATTTAGAAGCACATTTTGTGCCTTCCTCAATCAGAATTATGAGGTTCTAGCGCTAAGGAACCAGGTCTAATGGCTTATAATGCATTTCGATGGCAAATATATTTGGTTTCCCAATGGGTAGGTTGAGGCCACATAACTCTTTTCATCGATGTAACCTAGTTTTGCAAATGAATGAATGAAAGGTCCGAATAAGCTTACAAAATAAATATTTTGATAGTGAATTTTAAAAGGAAAAATAATATCTTATGCAGTTAGATGGATCTAGGAGCTTTCAACCCAATATGGAAATTATGTCTTGTCACAACATTTATGCTTGGTCAAGTTGCATCAAAATGAAAATAGTAATAATAATATGGTATTCAGATAAAAGTTATATATTATTATTTTTTATTAATCTTTGATAGTTAGTTAATGTATGTTTGACTTGGTCAACATACTCATGGATTTTGAGCTCTACATTTATGTGAAAAGATGGTATGGAACCATGGTATTCGTGTGAAATTTAGCTTGTTTAAAGGTGAAATTAAGCTATCTTAAAACGATCTTATCTTTGGATCTACCAAACCAACATTTATACTTCATCAAGCTATGTGAAAATGAAAATAATAATAATAATATTGTATTCAAATAAAAGTTATATATTATTATTTTTATTAACCTTTGATGGTTAGTTAATGTAAATTTCACTTTGTCAAGATATTCGGTTTTTCAGCTCGAGGGTTATGTGAACATACAATATTGAGCCATGGTATTGATGTGAAATTTAGCTTATTTAAAGGTGGAATTAAGCTAACCTAGATCCATCTTAACTCTAGATCTACTATCAAGAGGGATCAAATCTCTTGAAATGCAAAGAGATTTGATCCCTCTTAGGGGGTTGTAGATCCAAAAGTAAGATGAATCTAGGATGGTAGATACATAATGCATATCTAACCACTAAGATGGAGTGAGAGGAATGCTTCAAGATATAAGTTGGTAAGTTTCTTAATATAGTGCAAGAAAATAATTCCTTGAGATAGTGGAAAATGAAACATTAGATAAAAATTAAATTTAATTGAGTCTTTTTATATACTCTCAGCTTTGTTTCTTCTCACATAAACATTTATTATTTAATATATAACTATATGATTTGTTTAGATGTCATTTTACTTTTTAACTGATTGTGTACTTCAATTTTTTTTGTTGAAATGAAAATAAAAATCCTAACATTATTCAATGTATAAACTGATGATTGTGTATACCATTGTAAAAAAAGAAAAATGGTATAATGTTAAATGGTAAACGATTTAATTTAGTTAAATTAATCAAATTACCCAAAACGGGAAAGCAAATAAAAACATAAAATTAAAATTAATCATTTACTATTTACTTTATCATTTATTATTTACAGTTTTTAACTTTATCATTTATTATTTACAGTTTTTACCTGCATTTTTTTCTCTATGCATATTATTCCGCAACTTCTTACTGTATCCATGTCTATGCGCATTTCATCTAATGAGTGACCTTTTTCAATCTATAACCCTCGCTGCATGATAACTTTCTGAGTTTACTAATTTAAAATCCGTGGGAGTGCAAAATACAGCCACGGTCGGGAGGGTTACGGGAAAACACGCCTGAAAATTAGGATTAAAGCTTATGTTTTCTGAACATTTTGTGTTGAATGAGGGAGGTGAATTGAATTCTCAGTTTTCTCAGCAGAGCATCAGTTGTAGAACATTAGGTGTAAAAGAGTAAAAGCGATTATTATGTTGGTGACAGACGTGGGTAGCACCAACTGGACTTATGCCATGCAGGAAGATCAAGTTTAGAACTATGACTGTCATTCCTCGATTCCACATTAGTTTAGGTAATGTTAAGAGTGTTTGATGGTTAGTTCTTGAGAAGTTTTATGGTCCAATTTTGGGGTTTGATGATTAGGTCAGAGTTCTTATGATCCAATCCTAGGAAAAACTATATATCCCGGCAAATTCTCCACACATCTTATAGGAAAAATAATATCAAAATCCTTTTAGTAAGAATCTTATCAATGTCATATCTAAAAAAGAAAGGAAGACTTGGATTTTTCATCTTACAAATGCAATAATCGGATTTTAAATGTTCAAAATATATTTAGTCGTATGCAAAGTAGGAGTTCAATTCTGAGAGCCAAATTGAATTGCTGCATCTCGCAGTTAATGAAGGAGTGCATGGTTCAACAACGAAATATCCAAACTCAATAAGATCACTATCCATATTATTACTATTACATGCTCACAGCTCTGTCAATAAATATTATTGTATCAATCTTATGTTTGTATTGTCATTGCTATGTAATTCTTCATCGAATCTGAGATCTCCGTATGATTTCTTCGTCGAATCTGCTTACTTGTGATTCGAAATCATAACCTAACTTAAGTGATTGCCTAATTTCTAGGTAGGAATACAATTGAATGTTCCAAATAATAGGTGACGTTTAATAGGCATAATCCCAGTTTGAATAGGAGTAGTCTACCTAGCTGGACGAATTGCTGGGTTTCCGTCGCCGCCTCTAAAAATGTCTGGCTTGGGCCGCCGGCAATCCCTCCCCTAGCTCCGCCACTGCTCTACATTCACTTCCTGACATTTCCACCCAGATGGGATTGGAGCTGGCAATCCTGACATTTCCTGAGAGATGGGATCTGAGCTGGAATTGCCGCCCTCGAGGAATAATGCCATGCCAATTCAAAATGGAGGAATTGCGAAACTGCGGGCTGCCCACTCAGCTTCCTCCTCTACTCGGCACCTCCGGCTCTGCAATTCCTCTGCTCTGCATCTCGCCCACTCAGCTTCCTCCTCTACTCGGCACCTCCGGCTCTGCAATTCCTCAGCTCTGCATCTCCCCACCGAGGTACACTCGACTAACACACCTTTCCATCAATGCACCAAAACAATGGATGCAAGACAAGAATTTGCATCATTTTAAAGAAGTAGAGTTAGGTGGCTGACAATTAAACAAAGAAATGATGTAGCATACCCAAAAAAAATTCATTTGTTATTGAAGTATCAGGTTTGTTTGGCTGTTTAAATTTCTTTAGTCATAGTCATATTAACTGCCAGTTTGGAGCCATTAAAAGCCTGAATTATTTGTAAAAGTTCAATAGGTTGCAAAATGGCAAATGTTAGTTTTGGATTATTTTGCAGAATTGCAAATATTAGTTTTGGATTATTTTCTTTCTTGCTCTTTTATGGATAAAGTGCTTGAAATCTCCCAACCCAGGCTAACTTTATTCTCTAATGATGATATGCAATAAATCAAATTTTGCATTTCTGTTATTCCTTATCCATTGTAGTTTGAGCTGGTTATCAAGCAGATACAATGTACCTATTAGGTTATTTTGTTTGGAATTTGGTAAAACAATGTTCATGGCTTCTATCTAAGTGTTGTTTAAAAAAAAATTACTGAAAATTTTGGGCCAATTTGGGTACCTAGGATTAATAAACATGGTAAAACCATATAGTAAATCATAATCGTTGGGTTGATTTGGATACCCAATATTCTTAAACATGGTGAAACCATGTACTAAACCATAATCCAAAAAATTATGTCTATCATTCTCAAATCAGGCTCCTTTTATATACAATATGTGCACCACATACAGGAGAGATCCTTCTCAACCTTGCAAACTGAAGTTGAAAGCAAGACTGAAATTTTATATGAATCGTAATCATCACCATGGAATTTCTGCAGTAAATGAATGGCCCAATACATGTTACATACAAATGTACCTCTGTAAATAGAATTAAATTTCAGGCTTCTGTTGTAAAAAATTCTGTTGTAAATGAATGGCCCAATCCATGTTACATACACATGTACCTTTGTAAATAGAATTAACTTTGTAGCTTATGTGATAAAAAATTCATGTCCCCCGACTTTAGAGACATCTTCATTGCACAGAAATAAATTAAATGATAATTGTAAGAATGGCAATAGTAACTATAAATGGGAGGGAAATGTGGATAAAAAATGAGTTTAAATGGGTTGCATCACTAGTGGAATTAGGATTAGCTAGTAGAGCATAAGGGGATATGGATTGCTTTGGAGGTGAACCTCTAGAACTACTTGTATAAGATGTATTTGGGCTGCCAACTGAGGAAGGGCCAAGGGGAGACTGAAGTGGTGTAATATTTGATGAAGTGGTGTAATATTTGATGGTGCTCGTGCTGATGTTGAACTCTTTCTATACACCAAATCATAACAAACCATAAAGGATGTGAGACAATTAATCAGAGCATGTTCCAAAAACTCATCATCACAAAAGGCATGGAGAAGATATTCAATTAATGTATCAATATGCTCTACTCTTTGAAAAACACATTTAACAATCACCACTTTATATAGATGAAATGGTCATTATAGGACCCAAATACATCTATGCGTTTTAAAATAAATGATATTAAATTAGGCTTCTCTCGCTTATGAATGCCATATGCAAACTCTAAAAATATTTATCCTTACCAATTGTCCATACACCAAAAACCACATAACCCTAGACTAAGAGAGCATATGCTTATATCCTCCCTTTATTAATATCATATAGATATTAATATATCAATATGTTTTACTCCTCGTTATGTTTAATCCCATGATTAAACATCATCATAAACTCAAAAGAATTAGCATTGGCCATTTTAGTACTAGAGAAAATGGAACTTGGTACTTTTGAACTTGCCAATGAAGTGCAACACACAGTTCCTCCAAAGTTATTTGTAATTTTCAGCCTTCCTAATCTGTTTATTTCTCAAATTTTGAAAACTGGCATTAGACGCTTTCTAGGATTCACCAATAGTTGAATGAGGAATTGCTATCTCCGAGGGAACCAAACCAATTGTCTGCATCCTTTAACACACATCTGCTAGGGATTAACCCTCCACCCTATTTACTAGTAGTCTCTTGTTATCAATTGTGCAGCTCTAAACCTCCTATATTTCAATCCAGGTCTCCAGATCCCACAGTTTTGCAGCTAAAACGTACTAGTTTTGATCAATCTATGACCCAGGGTTTGGGTAATGGGGTTTGCCTAGTTTTAGATTTTAAATAACTCAAAATGTAGTTATTGAGTGCCAAATATAAATCAAATTTGAAAGGGTGAATTGAGAATCAATTTGAAATGGAGAATATAAAGAGAGGCTCCCAAGGTGAAAAGGAAAATGATGTGTCCCACACTCTAGTTGCCTACATTGTCATGCAATGTGGATGAAAGGTATTGATAACTATTTGGGAAAGGTGAGAAAGAATAGCATTCTTACAACAACGTGGGTGGCATGCTCTGATGACAATATATTACTCTTTATTTCTCTCACACAAAAAATTAGTCGCTCCTTGTCAAAAACTCACCGATAGAGATGGAACTTATTTTATCTGGCTGATGCGTTTTTCCTTTTTCAGAAGTACGAGGTAGTACCTGAGACATTAGAAGATTCAGAACCAGAATCCTCATTGGAGGGTAAATGATTTTAGTGAGAATGCTTTAACAGTATTAAAGCTTCCATATCTAATGAAATTTATGTTGGAACCTAAAAGTACATAGAGGAACCATGTGAAGAAAAAATCATTCTGCACCAAATCCTTAATGATTGAAACTGTGCATTCTACATGCAAGGGACCTTTAACATCGTTATTAATCAAGTCTTCATCTAAATTAGTTTTTCAACTTTGATTCTAAGACAAGAGGTCCTATAGACCAAGGGGGTCTCAACAAACTTCAAAGAACCAACCAATCAACCAATCAACCAAATAAACCAATAAACAAACATATTGTCAAATGCATACCAAATCCTTGGACAAATACCTCTGTAATCTAGAAATCAATAGCAATAAGAGAGATAAGACAGAAGGAAGCATAAACTATTCCAACAACACTTCTCTAAAAGAGAAATTGAAGGCTTCCAAGATGCTTACATAGGTGTAGGTTGTGACCGTGGTGTGAAAACATCCCAGTTGAAGAAGCCTTATACTCTACACTATGCCTCTCAGACCCCACATTGTCAAGTAGAGCGTTGCAGGAGCTGACTTGTGCAAATCAGCATATCAAAACATCCATGAAACTTGCTCAAAACACTTGAAAACAAGGTTTGAAAATCATATCATAATAACAAAATTTAGGACAGTAATGATGCAAGTCCCTTTTATTACAATATGAAGATAGTGTACAATACAGTAGCATTGAAAAAGATGGTGCACCAAGTCTTCCTGCTTTATCTCAAGCAGGAACTTCTCCAAAGCTTCCCAAGCACTGCCCAGAGCAATCACACTCTTTGTAGACTCTAACAAGCAACAATGCTTACCAAGGCATCCTTCCAAGCTATACTGACCTTTCCATAAACTCAACAGCGAGCTAGCATCACATGAACTATCCAACCCTTAGCTTAGATCCACACTTGCATCTAACAAGCTTTACTCTTTGCTTGTGGCACACAAGCCGAGGATCTCCTGTGCATGTCTCTCACAAGCACTTTCCTGTTACATGAGTAAATAATTGTTCTGCCGAGATTCTCCAATGGCCAGCATCACGCCATCACATCTCTAAGATGCAATACAAGTGATGACAAACACAATCTCCTCCCTTTATATATATTGAGGTGAGAGAGGCTAACAATAAAACATGGACTAAGTCCACAAGAAACACTATTGCTTAGTCAACAACAATGCCTCCAGTGGAGAGCTGCTTGAAGCATGAATGCCACGTGGCGCAATAGGGTTTCTACCATAGATGAAGATCTTCATCTAATCTTGATACAAGTAATCAAACAAATATTTTGAAATCATCTTGATTATTTTGTGTAACAATATAGGTGTGTGCCAAGATTGGTCAATTTTCCCTAGTTATTTCCCAATTATTGTTGATTTAACCTTTTAAGGACATTTTGTCCATTAATTTGTCCATTATCTCAGATTTGATGGATTACCCGCACTAACGTTCAAAGAAATTTGAAAGACCAAGTTTTGTTCTGGCTTCGGGTAGCTAATGAAATAATGATGATCTCAACACTAAATTCACCAGTGAATGAGACTTGTTTGTGCGTGAACTAAAGATTAGTATAATAATTTGAATCATATAATCATATAACAATTTGATTAATTACTATTAAATAATGATATTTAATAACTATAGTTAGGTAGAATATTTGAATCATATAATCATATAACAATTAGGTCCAACCATTCTTTTCCAGCTCACTCATCCACTTGAAGAAGCATTATACTCTGCACTAGGCCTCTCAAACTCCACATTGTCAAGTAGAGGGTTGCAAGAGCTCAATTGTACAAACAAACAAACCAACACTGCAAACACAAGTGAAGTTCACTCGAAAATTGCAATAAAATGACTTGTGATTACATATTATATACATGAAAAAATATACTTGGATGAAGTTTTGACTAAGCTAACTTGTGATGTCAAGGACTTATTTTCATGTTCTCTCTGTAGCTAGAGAGGCAGGGGACGTGTCCTTATTTCCTCATGATAAGGCAATTTTTACAAAGGAAAGCATTGAAGAAGAGGAAATTCATATTATGGTATGTGGAGAAGATGAAGCATGTAGCATTACTCATGTTATCCCTAAAGAACAGCTGCATGGAGGATATTATACGGAGAATTATGAAGTAATTCAAGAACATTTTTCAGATTTGAAAGGACAGGCTTTTGTTTCAAATTCAAGCAATTTGCTTTCTTTCTTCCAGGAGTTGGTAATTTTTCTTCCCCCCCTTGAATTTGCGTGAGAAGGTCTTGGTTTCTTGGAATTGAATCATTGCAGCATATGCAAACACTAGGGATGGGGAGAAGGCACTTAGTTATTTTATTTGAATGTTGAGGGTAGGGATGAGGCTGGACTAGATCACTTTCACTAGTGCTCTTGGTGTTTGTGTTGGTATTCTAGATTTCATTGCCTTTTCTTTGTTCTAACACATCTCTTTTTCCATGGGTAGTGGAATGTGAGTGTAATGATTACCTGCTATAAATTTCACATATATTATGGTAGCACTGAGAATCTTTAAGGACACACTACTAGTAGATTCGTGATGTAAACATAAATTGTAGAAAGCCCTTTCATTCAAGTCTAGTCCTACTTAGCAAATGGTCACCCTAAAAAAACATGGCCAACATTCATTGGATTGCATCTGTTCATGTTGTCAAAGGAATCTTTCCCTTAAGGAATACCTTGTTCAAAGTGAATGAGGTAAGAAGTAACATCTTAAGGGAAATGCTTGCATCCCAAATTTTTTGCATCCTTTTGTGCTATTTATTTTTGTCATTATTGAGTGATTGATATTTTAGACCTCAAAGAAAGCATAAAAAGGTTTTATATTTATATATATGTTGGATAACGTGCTAAGATTAAAATTTCGGTTTTGATGTACTTGTATATTGTTTGACCAGATCAGTTCAAAATGGGGAAGCAAAGTAAATGGAAATATATCATGGATCTTCAGGTGCAAGACCTCAAAGGCAAAATGACGTTCTCTAGTAAAGACTTGCTTTGGATGAAAATAAATAGAAAAAACAATGGTATTGATCGATTTGTTGTAATTCCATTATGACGAGTTACTGAATTTATCAAAGGAGAGGAAGAAAATCCTATTGCTCCATGTAAATTCATACAAAAAACAAAAAAACAAAAAAAAAAACCGAAAGAAAGAGCTACTGTTGCATTGCAATATGATATGTGAGTATTTAAAATATATATTGTTTAGATATTTTGAAACCATGGTTATCTTTCTTTGTATGTAGTAACAATTTAAATTTTTGGTGTAGTTATCATTGTTCATTGGCCGAGAGGACAAAAGAGGAAATCTTTTAGCTAAATGAAGGAGCTCATTTGTGTAGAAGAAGAGTTGCCAATGCCACTTTATTATGAAAGTTATGCATGAAATTCTTGATAGAGCAATATTAACTTTCAATATGTATGAACATGGAGATGGGGAAGGTTGGGTTTGGCATGGTCAATGTGGCACTTTAGGTGAGACTAGAGCCTTGCATAGGCCAAAGCTTTTAAGGGACATTGTTGCATATGTAGAGAGTTGTTTCTTTTTGGGAGTACCTATTGATGTAGTGTATAAAACCCACATTAAGAGGCATGTTGACATCAATGTGGTAGCTCGAGATAGAGATTTCTTCTTACGCAGGAAAGATATTGTAAACATCTATAATAGGTTGGCGAAGGGAAATTATCAACTTCACAAAAAGCATGAAATGAGGGTAAATCTTTGATATCAAAAGCATAGGGAAGAATTTTTCTTTTACCAAAAGCCCAATGGTGTGAAGGTCCCTTTTATTATAGGGATTCAAAGAAAGTGGACGTTGGAGACAATGGTAAGGCTATGGCATAATAGCTTAATAGCTATGGATTCAACATTTAACACAAATAAATATAGGGTAAGTCAAATGCCAATGATTTATTGAATATATTTATTTAAGTTGTATACATTCAGAATGATTAATAAATTGTATTTGAATTTATGTAATGTTGAAAATGACATTATCAGTTGTACACACTCATGGAATTTGATGAAAAACAAAGCGGGGTGCCTGTTTCATGGGTCGTGGCATCACGAAACACATCAGATGATATTGAAATATGGTTGGAGCAGCTCATGCGCAAGTGCTTCTAAATCCATCCTAATTGCAAAGTCAATACTTTCATGGTTGATAATGCATTGGCTGAAATCAGTGTCTTGAGTTAACTTTAAAATTGTCATGATATAACCAAACTTGCATTTTTTCTAAAAATACCACGCTAAAATGCATTAAATATCGCAAGAAGATCACAAGTTGTGATGTGATCTTATGCTTTTGGCATGTACGGAGGGCTTGGTTGAAAAATGTCAATCAGTTGGCCACTAGTTAAATAAAATCCAAGGAGATGTTCAATGAGTTAGGTTTCATGATGAAACACACTCTCAATTATGAAGTGGAAGATGCAATCAATCAATTTTTTATGAAGTTTGTAGATAAAGAGAAGTTCTTAGAGTATTTCAATAAGAATTGGGTCACTGTAGATAAGATTCGTAAGTAAACATTAGTTTTCATAATATATGCATTTTTTTCATTTATAAACATGATATAGTGAGACTGGCATTGTTTTATTTGCAATTAGGTATGTGGGTGAAAGGTTGTTGGGAGTTTCCTCATGCAAATCCGGAGACCAATAATGTTGTTGAGTCATACAATTGTTACCTAAAAACAACATTTCTATCTGATCGAAGGAAAAAATGTGTCGGAGGATGGATTAGTTATAGCATATGCTACTAACAACAGTTGAACCTTGTTATCGGTTCAATGAAATCTCAAAAGAAGAAGGATTTCTAAACAACTACAAGAGAGAAAAGCAGCTAGAATCATCACTGGAACAAGCAAGAAAAATTATGGATACTAATTATTGTCCTCATGAGAGCATAACTCGTGCTTATTGGGTGAGAAGTCAGACAAATCAAGGTAAAAAATACCTTGTCACCTACTATCGTAAGGATTTTATAACGTGTGAGTGTCCATGATCTATCTGTGGAAACATTTGCAAGCATGCCATAAAGGTTAATTGGTTGTATTTCCACTCGGATAATTCAAATCCATTACTTCGTCAGCATGTAAAGGATAACATATGCAATGACCCACCTGAGATCAATATAGAGCCTTAAAAACATGATGCAAATGTCGATGCTACTCTTGTGGTGACAAATATTCTTGATGCAGATGCCGAGGCACTTCATTTGGAAACGGAGGAGTTGTTTAGCTATACACATCTCATTTTAGATAACCCTCCTTCTATTTTGGCGAAGACAATCCAGTTGACTGGTATGCTTAAAAAAATGTTGGATGAAGCAAATAATTTGCACGTTATTGATTTTGACTTCACACTTGGATTGGGTTTTCTTGATCCATCTTTGAAGAGGAAGAAGAGTTTCCTTAGCCCCGCAAAGAAAAGAAGAAGTAGCAGAAAAAACAACGTTTTGAAAATTTATTTAAATGTTGATCCATTAGAATATGAACGATTTAAGTTTCGATACCTCAATAAGCGAGGACATCATCGATCAAATAATGTTGTGTCTATGGTTCCAGGTTAGTTTTTCATGTGTTATATAGAGTCATGGTTTTAGATTTAAGTATTTAATCATCACTATACTTTAACATGTGGTATGTTTATTTTTATAGCAATGCAACAATCCCCAACTATGGTGATAACCCAAGACCAAAGGGAAATGCAAGACCATCCAACCTTACCTACCATGCTAGGTACATTTGACACTATTTCATTGTGTATACATATATACCTTGATGCTCTAGAAAATTTCTTTGCGATAATGTTTGACATTTTTCTAGGTAACTATAGAATAAGTGGAGAAGTATCATCTTCTACCATAACTGATCATCTATGGAAGGACTTCCAATGTAGTGGGAATCAATGAGGTATGCACAAAGAATAAATAAACTAGCTTATTATGGCATTGTCAAGTGGCCCTTTATCATATGATAAGTATATTTATGTTTTCCCATTTTTATGCTATTATGAAAATACCTTTTTCATAATCTGTTCATGGTCACTGAAAAATTTGCTCACTGTCAAATAGAACCTCTTTACTTATTTATGTTCATGCAAAATTTTTTATTTTTATACTTAACCATGTACTTACTATTTTCTCATACCTATGTTCATGGTTCAATGTTTATTATATTTATAGATCTTTATATTTTACATCTTTATAAAGTTATCGTTAGATGGTCAAAGGCCAACGAGGTTTGAACCTCATCATTGCATTATTTTTTTGTTAGATTTTTGATTCCTTACCTCTAGTCAAAGATCTCGTTGGATTTTCATGAATTCATCAAGATGATTTTTCCTCCATGGAATAGTATATGATAGTGTAGTAGATTGTTATGTTATTTCAAACATGCCCTCTTCATGATTTGTTGATGTTCACTGAACGATGTTCTATCCGTTTGTGATTGTGATAAAGTGTTGACTATCTTGTAGACTACTCCTTATTTATGATCTTGAATTTCGTAGGCATAGGAACTCCTTCCGGAAAGGGAAAAGACAAATGGAAACATGCATTCTGCAAGAGAGCTAAGAGATGACTAAATAGAAAAAGCCCTGAAGGTGCTTAAATGCTTTTTGAAGAGACAAATGGAAGGGACACAAATTATTGTTGATTGAAGTGGACAGCTTTGAGCCAAGGAAACTTTTAAGGCTGTTGACTTATGCACTGTATTGGATTCGCTACTCCTTTCTTTTAGCTATTATGTTCTTTAGCCTCTGGTTTGCCTCTTTTACTATAGGAGTGTTTAATCCTATTCACTCAAAAAGTGATGATTTGTAAAAATTTGAACTCAGATCAAGAAGAAAAAATTATTTTCTAATTGTTCGTAATGGAGTAGTAAAAAATGTGATCTTAAAGTGCCACGATATGATAGTGTATCAATTAAAATACATGAAATAGATATCATGAGTAACCCAAATGATAAGCGTGTTCCATGTTATAAGAAGAGCTTCGGCGTAAATTACAAAGGTCTCTTTCATGTGATTTACGCCGAAGCTCTTCTTATAACTATGATGAATCACAGAAGCTTCAATTCTACAAGTGTTCCATGTTTTCAGTAAAATTAAAATGATATTGAAGGGTAGCTTGGAAGAGACCTTAGATGAAGGAAATCAAAGCAACAACATTTTGTGGCAAAGGATTACTCTATTAGAGTACGCATAGATCTTAATATTGATTATAGAGTCTGAGTTAGTTAGAGCATTACATCAACCTCTGAAATAGCAATGGCTAAAACATGCGCAGAAGTAAAATATATATAAATTCAGTCTTACCTTCACTACTTTGTGAATTGTGACAAAGCAGAATCTTACATCATCTAGAGCTGAAAACTATTTAGATGCTGTTAAGTTGAGCTTCTCCAAACTTGACAGGGATGTTTCATCAAGTGCATGGGCTAGATTATGCATATCTTTGATGCTAGAATTGTATGTTGTCTTCAATTTCCCCACTCTCTCTGTTATTCCTTTGGTAACCTTCGGTAGTATGTTATAAAATGACATTGTAAATGAGGATTGCTTATATTAACGAGGAAATGGAGCCAAAACGAAAAGTCAAATTCTTGTTTACAATCTTGTGTTAACTACTTTTTAGTAGAAACAAAAAGCTACAATTGTTCTTCCATACATATTAGTTGTTGTTGTTGTTGTGAGACTGAATCTGAAACCGATCTTTGTAGCATATCTATTTTGAAACCCTGGAGTATCCTCAAAAGGTAATGGCCATAATAATCAGAAATAACAAAGTCCCATGGGATGGCCATGCATTTATGAGGCATATAGAGGGAATTATTAATTTTCAGTTATCGATTTTCACCATGAATTTATAAAGAATATGGATTTTAACCATCCGTTTATGAAGCATATAGTGGATTTATTATTTTTGACGCTATGCGTTTGGCATTATGGATAGATTCATTACCTTACATCAAGCAACTTTGAGAGGTTTTATTATTTTAAATTTATGAAATGTTGAAATTACCTTATCTTAAAGATTGTACCTTGGATGCGGTCACTTTTTTCCTTTCATGGTATTAGCATTATGTAAGGGTAACACAGGAAATCTCTCAACCAAAAAGAAATGACATCAGATTTTTTTGGGTAAGAATTTGGGGATTATTTTTTTCAGAAAAACTAATAATATAGATGTTTGAATGGTTTTTGTTATGGTGGAAATGGATTCAGAAACATCAAAAAATATTTAGAGACATTGGTGGGGAATTTCCCATTCCAAAATATTGTATGAGATAATTTAATTAGACCAAAATTAAATAAATGAAAAAACATTTATATTAATAAATTTCCATACTGTGCATGAAATATTTTAACTCTTATGAATTGTAACCTTATAGTTAGGTTAACATACATGTTTAGGGAAATATTCTAGCAATATTGTGCAATCACATTCCTCAGTCGATTCACTAAAAAAAGTGTAGGGTAAAACCTAAACATAGATTTTTTGATAAGGAGTAAAACCAAAAAAACAAAATTCATGACCTTGCTAATAATGGTATGATGGTTTCTGTGAGAATACCTAATCCAGACAGACATAAAATATGTACTGTTTAGCAAAAGTGGGCACATATCGATTAAGCTAGTCCAACTCAAATATACATGTTTGCTAAGATAGAAATTTTATATCAATTACACAAACGATCAGATTAGGTGAATGGGACCCAAAGGTACATCAAGCTACAATGACCATGTTGGAGCAATCAGGGATCTCCTAGAAGGGTAAATTACAGAGGTGAGTTGGACACCCCGAATTTTTATCTCATCCATCTCTTTTATGACTAATTAAATACTGTGCAAAACAAAATCTTGTCGAATAACAGAGATATTTACATTTATTTTGATTCTTGTCTGCCAAAGAATATATGTACAAGTAAAATCTAGGCCCCTACATGAATTGGTGGAAACGCAGCTTCTTCACTAGTGTGCTAAAGTGACTGAATTACCAATCTCAGGCAAGAGAATTGTTTGAGCAATTCTTGAAGAGTCCCAACTGTGAAGGATTCTAAGAAGAGAATGAGCTTTCCTTTTTGCTTTAGGAGTACCAGAAGTGAGAATATTATACAGAGAAGGAATTAATGATGGCAATGTCTACAAACTATTTACTATTTTCTCACTTCCAATGCAACACAATGATAGCAAAATAGAAATAAATTGTGCTTGCATTTAGCTGAAGATGAACCCAATCTTAAATGGTTGACTATGAGAGGGATTGCATAGGTTTCGCTAACTGCAAGTAATCCTCTTATCTCTCCTACAAGAATAACCAGAACACCAACTTCATATTTTCTAGTTTTTATCTAAGAATCCCTTTGTAGAGGAAAAGCTAGTGCAATATTTGGAAAAGGAGGAGTGGTCACATGGGAGATTTAGCATAGTAGACCATCATGATGGATGTGATTTCTTGGAGAAATATTGACATTTCCTTACTTATGACACACTAAGCATGAACAAGATTTGCTTTGATTTAAAAAGACTAGGTCCTTACTATCATGATAAATCCAGAAGCACAAGATCTGAAATACAGAGAAGTCAAGCCAAAATAGAGTTGTGCTCTGGAAAAAATATTGGGATGAAATCCAAGGGGGAGATAGGAAGAGTGATTGGGTGATTGAGAAATAAGTGTTATTAAGAATAAATTGCTTATAAACATAGTAAAAAAACCTTTCATCACTGATCAACAACCAATGAACAAATCACATAACACATTAATATCACTCGAGAAACGAAGATCGGGGAAGGTTTTTGGAAGGATCAAACAACAACATAACGTATTGATGATAATCAAAAAACCATGAACCAGTTACTTTTCTCAAAATACATTTGTCCATGTATATGGAATATATTACATTTGTCCATAAATTTGTCTCCAATACAAAAAACCGTAATCATTGCATGTTGGGGAAAATAAAACATTAATAGGTTATTCTTTAGTGAAAGAACCATGCTATCATAGACCGTAGAAAAATGATAACAACAACCCATTCACACAATGGGGTTTTATATTGATGGTGACCAATGATTTCTATTGCAGTGGATGGTGATCCTATTTCATATTTGACATCTACATATGTTCTTAAAAATGCTCTGGACATTATATTAGTGGACATCCTTTCAAAATCTGCAAAGCGATTGATGGTAAAATGTTGAAATTGACAACTCCAATTTATTGCTTCCTTATGAAGAGGTTTCTAATTGTCCTTCCAAACCCAATAGATGTCTTTCATCTAATTACGTATCAACTCTGAGTTGGTGAAGGCTTCAATATCATTGACACTATGTTGTTTTGCCTCTTTTAACCCTTCAACAAGGGTAATGTAATATGCCTCATTTTTTGTCGTCATTCCAGGCACTTCTCTCTTTCCATGAAATAAATGATCTTTTTCCATATTGTGAATGATGAATTTAATAACTGCTCGACTTGGATTTGGAAGGAAGGACACTTCAATGTATAAATGCCACTTTTGCACCACTTGTTACACTTCAAAAACCTAAAAAATAAGATAACAATAAATTCATGTTAAGAAAGTAGACAATTGTCTATTTCCTAATACTCAACATGTTTTTCAATCATATATAATTCTAAAAAAACAGATAATTTGTGTTCATTTACACTACAACACTCTCAATATTGGAAACTATTCTACAAAAAACACATTTAAGAATCACCACTTTATATAGATGAAATGCTCATTATAGGACCCAAATACATCTATGAGTTTTAAAATAAATGATACTGAATTAGGCTTCTTTGGTTTTTGAATTCCATATGCAAACTCTAAAAATATTTATCCTTACCCACTGTCCATACACCAAAAAGCACATAACCCTAGACTAATAGAGCATTGTCTAAGAAAAACATGATTCATGTATATGCCTTATGTGTGACAGAAATGCCATTTGTCATATAACGTCACAAGAAATTCATTCAGCCACTCTACATGAATGGTTCCTTCACACTACACTTCTTAAAGGTTGAACTTCATCAACAACATTTGGAACAACTTTTCTAGTACAATTGGGGGATAGGATAGACTCTGAAGCTATATTTGGGTTGAAGTAATAGCATTCCACCACTCTCCTACCAATATTATGCGTCATTTTGTGTTGTGCCTTGTGGATCATTGATGTCTAGGTGTCATGCCTTGTGGATCATCTTTGGGTTTCATGTGATAGCATCTTCCTTACTTCTGATGCTAACATTGCAAGAAGTTTATATGTAGTGACTTGTAGAGCATCTTTGAAATTGGCTCTGGCTCTAGCTTTGGCTTTTGCGTTGCAAGCAATTACTGTTGTAATGCCTTATAGAGCATCTTTGAAATTGTCTTTGGCTTTTGGTTGTCATCTATGTGATTTTGCAAGCCATTTTCAAACTCATGTCAATTTTGATGTTGCAGTGCATGTTGATGGCAATGTCATGAAAATGCTTGTGGGGAATAAGCTTGATTTAGCTCATATAAGGGAAGTTCCTGTGGAAGATGGGAAGAAGCTTGCCGAATCAAAGGGGTCATTCTTCATTGATACCTTGGCTCTCGATAATACAAATTTATTGTCTTCATTCCAAATTGTGGTCAGGGAGATTTAGACTAATGTGAGTAAGAAAATGTTGAATTCGGATTCCTATAAGTTTCAATTATTCGAGATTTGAGGTGGCTATGAATTTTGTGTGTGTAGGTCCAAGAGAATGCATAACCCATTTGAACACCACAACCCTGAGCCCGAGTAGCCATATCAGGCTCCTCATGGGAGTCAATATCCACAACCTATTCAAGGAGAGATTGTGAAGATATACTGTGAAGCCAATCCTGATTTCTTCTTGGCTAGTAGAAATGGCAGTGTTGTCATGGCTCTGAAAAATGAATCAGATCCAAGCTAGGTTGTTGACATCACCTTTTTTTGTCTTTGAACAAGAACCAAATCAGTTTGGTGAGAGAGATTAGATTTTTATATGTATCTATGTGTGAACCAGACCCAAATCTAGTTGATGGTAGAGATTAAATTTTTCTCTCTATTTTTGTAAACAACCCAAACACAAACAAGGTTTTTAACAGAGATTAGCATTTGCTGTGTGTATTTGAAATGATTGGTTGATTGTATGCTTTTGATCTGCGACAATGGATCATGGATACTTCATGGAGTGTGAAGGCCAAGGATGATGAAGGATTTCCCGCATTTTCCCTTGTAAACGGAGCTATAGGCCAGGCATTGAGGCATGGACATGTAGAGAAGGATAAGGTTAGTCTTGTCATACTATCAGTGACAAATGAAGCTTTGAATGAAAGTAGGTTAAACCAGATTTAATGAGTAAAATCCTGGGAGAGACATTTCACAAGTTTCAAACAAAAACATGAATGAATTTAAACAAAGTTATCTACAAATTTGATGTCTGTTTTTCCTATTTTGATTCCAAAGGCAGACATGTTAGTATTAATATGGAATTTGTGAGATGTGTTCCATAAAACCAATATGCCATTCATTATCTTCGAGTTCCTGCAGAACACACATTAGATATATGAGCCGATGAATTAGTGCTATTGCATGGAGTAGGCTAAGCAACAGACTAAAAACAACAATTTTTGGCCATGATTCTAAAGTGATTCTGGCAGACTGGGAAGCTTTTAGGTTACTATCTCATATTGGTTCAAAGCTGGAGTATATCAATTATCGGTCGTAAGTTCATGCACACATAACCTATTTTTATTTTTTCAAAAGGTTAATTATATCATTTTTGTTGGCCATCCTTTATAGTTAGCATATCTTGTATAAATATTGGTAAATGTGGATTCCATGATTACTCTACTTACAGGTACTACCAAAGTACTATTGGGACCGAAATAGTCTGGATCTTTATCAAATGTTGAACATGTTTGCTGATATATTTCATGTTCTTTTATGCAGTATTTGGCTTTTTCACTCTTACCACACACTTATCCCAGTGGATATTGATGTGTGGGTATTTTATAGTGCATTGACTATACATGGCTCACCCTATAATGACACAGAGGTGGGTATTTTATAGTGCATTGACTATACACGGCTCACCCTAGAATAACATCGAGGTATTCCTATCCATTTTAGTGATGGCTCTTATGTGTTGAAGTCCCTTATCTTGGTCTATATTTGTTATTCTTGTTTCTCAATTGATGTCTAGTTCCATTGGTGTGTCCTCCATTCATCTTTGGCCTTCCTTGGTTGTATATCTGGGTATAACATGTGCTTTGGCGAACCCACTTGGATCCCTCCCTTTTTTATTAGGATCTGCCTTGCACCTCATGCACTTGCTAGGGTATTAGTTGAGGAACCTCCTTTGAGTCCCCCAAACATGCCTAATCCATTAGCGCATACTTTTTGAGGCACACACTTAATTAGAATTCCTATAACTTAGTGGTCTAGGCATGCACTCAAAATTGTATATTGTTTTAAGACTACCACACCTGTTTCTAGCTTCCACACTTTCCTGCATTATAGAGAGTGGGATTTTTGGAGATTACCTATGGTTAGGCCCAATTGGCTATGTACATTCAGTCAAAATCTATGATTTGAATCTTTTCAAAACGCCACCTATCCAATGGTCTCTATTCTCACTCTTGGAAGTACCAGAACTGTTGGTTTGAACACTCTGCAATGATCTCATGATCTCCTTCCACCTTCCTCTCTTGGGCTTGTTTGTGTTTGTTGTCTCTATGAACCCTCCACCTATTTGGAGGTTTCTACAGTTGTTCTCTTCCTCTCCTTTTAGCTTAACCCTTCATTTTCTGCTTAGGTTAGTTTTATTGAGTTGTTGACATGGTCCCTTATTCACATCTAGTCATCCAATCTCTCCTACTTAAAGGGAGTTCAATGCAAATCTTTGGATGAGGAGATAACCTTCACAACTGAGGCCATACAGGTCATGCATACTTTCATTTTCTTGATTCATCTTTAGTTGTGTAATTTTTTTGTTGCTATTATTCATTTCATTAGGAGATAGCATATCTAAACTTGTTTTCAAAATCTAAGAAGTGCTACACAAGTACATAGAGTAGGTTCTAGACTCTGACCCTTTTTGCTACTTCTTGTTTGACTCTTTTTCTTTAAGCTCTTGTAGCTTGTGATAGAATTACAGTATATGAGGGTTAAAGGCTTTCAACCACCTACGACTGTAATAAACCCTAGGTTCCCTTCCTAGTTTTCTTACTCGTTAAAGGGAAATTCAAAATTTTTCTTAAGGCTTGCTGCTTCAATTAGATGGAAAAAGAGGTTAATTAGATCGTCATCCTTTCATTTCTAACTCTCTTTTATTTCATGCAATTATTTAATTAACACACTAAAGAAGGCAAAAAATAAACACTAGTTAGTCTTTTTTCCTTTGTCAGTTATTCTTTGTTATTTTAGTTTCTTCCTCTAGCCTAAATAAACTCACAAGAAGCTCTAATAATAGTGATAGATCACTGAGGAGAATAATTTTTCCCTATTACCCACAAAATTGGATGGCAAATCCACTTCCTTTCCAAGCACTCAAGCTTGGGCCTCCCTTCTCATGGTAATGTGGTGCCTCATTCAGACCGTCATCCCACACTTTCTAGTGTTGAAACATAAGATATATTTCAGAGTGGAAAAATTCTTGTGCTTTTTAGGACAGGTAAACTGGATTATTGAAAAGATGTTATAAGGCTAATTTATTCCCATCTAAAGCATGTGTTGGTGTCTACATCAAAACTTTCTTTTCTAATTTATTTTGTGCTTTCCAATGTTTTGTTGTTCAAATGCACTGATGATTTCTCATAGCAATGTTTTCTTTTGACCTCTTATCCTTTTCTCGATAGAGGAATGTTCTTTTATGAATAGGTCTAAAGGAGTGTTTTCTTTTGACCTATTATCCTTTTCTAGATAGATGAATGTTCTTTTATGACTAGGTCAAAAAGAATGTTCGTTTTGGCGCAAACAACAAACATCTATATTCAAACAATTTTGATAAAGTTTGGGGTAGGTGTTCAATTTATTTTTCTAGGAACTATTTTTTGGCCACCATTGTTAAATATGTGAATAATTGTTGAATCCATTATACCTATGATGCAGAAGCCTGTTAAGATTAATGCACTAGTGATAGTAGAAACAGGGGACCGAGATATCTCTCGTTCTTATAAACAAATCCAGGATAAAGGGTAGCAACCTTCCTACTAAAATAATGGTTGATTAGTTGTAGTATGGATATGTACTCTTTCTTGACCTCCCCATATTCCTTTGGGAGAGTTAAGCTTTCTTGACCTCCCCCTCCTCCTTTGGGGGACTTAAACAGGGGACCCATATATCTCTCTTTCTTATACAACAACCTAGGATAAGGTGTAGTGACCTTCCTACTAACATAATGGTTGATTAGTTGGTGGATGGATATGTGCGCTTTCTTGACCTCCTCCCACCTCCTTTGGGGAACTTTTTGTGTTGGTGGGCGTGTGAGAGTAAACAATGAATGATAAAATGTCAAATACATAATGTGACTTTAAAATCTCCACCCCTTTTGTGTGTTATCCCACATTTTTATGAGGTCTTTTTTGAAACATCACATAATTCCTTATATACAATGATCCTTAACCCAATATAGTGTCTAGAGAAGTAACATCCCCCTCACCAACATAATAGTGGATTGGCTGATTTACTGCATTCATTAACACTTCCTATATGGTAGTAAGTTTATGTATTTTCAACATTGATATATCATCTATGCTATGTGTTGTTATTAAGGTAAGTCATTGCTCTTTTTTTAACTCTTACGATGCCATTTTCTTCTTTGATGCAGAGAATTTCATGTCAGGTTATCAAATTGTCTTTGATAGGGACGAGCTTAAACTGGGGTGGAAGGAAGCCAACTATAAGTGCCCACTTAAATCTGGTTCTAGAAAATAGATATTTGTTGGGGAGTAGAGCATATTTATATATTAAGTGAATATCTTCTCCATTCCTTTTGTGATGGTGAGTTTCAGGAACATGCGCTGACTAATTGTCTCACATCTTTTATGGTTTCAGGTTATGATTTGGAGTATATAAATAGTTCAACATCAGCACCAACACCATCAAATATTACATAACCTTAGTCTCCCCTTGGCCCTTCCTCAGCTAGCAGCCCAGACACATCTTATACAAGTAGTTCCAGAGGTTCACCTCCAAAGCAATCCATATCCCTTGATGCTCTACCATCTAATCCTAATTCCACTAGTGATGCAACCCATTTAAGCTCATTTTTTCTGCATAGTGCCCTCTCATTTATAGATTCTATTTTCATTCTTACAATTATCATTTAATTTATTTATGTGCAATGAAGATGTCTCCAGAGTCTGGGGACATGAATTTTTTATCACACATGATGCAAAGTTAATTCTATTTACAGAGGTACATGTGCATGTAACATGCATTGGGCCATTCATTTACAACATATTTTTTTACCACAGAAGCACCAAATTTAATTCTATTTATAAAGGTACATTTGTATGTAACATGCATTGGGCCATTCGTTTATGACATAAATTCCATGGTGATGATTACGATTCATATAAAATTTCAGTTTTGCTTTTAATTTCAATTTGCAAGGTTGAGAAGGATCTCTCCTATATGTGGTGCACATATTGTATATAAAAGGAGCCTGATTTGAGAATGATCCCATAATTTATTGGATTATGGTTTAGTACATGGTTTCACCATGTTTAAGAATATTAGGTACCCAAATCAGCCCAAGGATTATGATTTACTATATGGTTTTACCATGTTTATTGATCGTAGGTACCCAAATGGCCAAAAGTTTTCAGTAATTTTTTTTAAAAGAACACCCAGATAGAAGCCATGAACTTTGTTTTACCAAATTTCAAACAAAATTACCAAATAAGTACACTATATCTTCTTGATAACCAATGTTCCCTTGCACACAAACTGCGATGGATAAGGAATAATAGAAATGCAAATTTTGATTTATTGCATATCATCATTAGAGAATAAAGTCATCCTACATTAGGATATTTCAAGCACTTTATCCAAAAAATAACAAGAAAGAAATAAATCCAAAACTGACATTTGCAATTTTGCAAAATAATCCAAAACCAACATTTGCAATTCTGCAAATTAATCCAAATCTGACATTTGCAATTTTTCAACTTGTTGATCTTTTACAAATAATTTAGGGTTTTAATGGCTCCAAACTGGTGGCTAATATCACTAAAGAAATTTAAACTGTCAAACAAACCTAATACTTCAATAACAAATGACATATTTTTGGGTATGCTACATCATTTTTTCATTTAATCATCAACCACCTAACTCTACTTGTTTAGAATGATGCAAATTATTCTCTTGCATCCATTGATTTGGTGCGCTCATTCATGGGAAGTTGTGTTAGTCTAGTGTACCTAGGTCGCGAGCTGCAAAGAGAGGGAATTTCATAGTGGGAGGCACTGAGTCAAGGAGGAAGGCAAGTGAGCAGCCTGCGGTTTCGCAATTCCTCCATTTTGAATTAGCAATGGAATTATTCCTCTGCGGCAACAATTCCAACTCCGATCTGATCTGTCAAGAAATGTCAGAATTCCCAGCTCTGATCCCATCTGGTGGAGATGTCAGGAAGTGAGTGTGTAGTGGTGGATGGAGGGTGGTGGAACTAGGGGAGAATGGCGGAGGACAGAGGGATTGCTAGTAACCAGAGCCAGACAATTTTCCAGGTGGCGACGGAAACAGGGCAATTCCTTCGCCTAGCTAGACTACTCCCTTTGATTAACATGAACGGAAAACTTTGTTTGTAATGTCAAATAAAATCAAGGGAAAACTTACCATATTTAAAATTATATGTTACTCTTTATTTTTGCTTTCCAATTGCATAATTATTTCTTAATATAAAAATTTTGAATTTCCTATTTTATTTATAATTCCCAAAATAATATTTTATAGAATACAAAATATTATCATAATGATTTAAATTTTAAAATATTTTGTTTATTTTTTGTTAAATTTATATTTATATTATAATCTAAATTCTTATAATATAGTATAAGGTTTCTAAATTCTTAGTTCAGTTTGTGTTTGGTAATTTCAACTGCAATTTACAAAGATTATGTCATTTGTATTTCAAAAGTATTTATATAAGGAATACCAAGTTGGTTAGTCATGATGTGATTTTGTTAAAAAAATTAATAATAAAAAGTGATTCTTTGTTGTTTAGTTTAAAAAATATTCCAAATTTATAACACACTTTGTTGCCTCATATCAAAACAACCACATACAACATTTGTATGTAAGAGTGGTAATGTATCCCAAAATATTAAGTTACTTGTATAACATTTCTAAATTTTTAGTTTAGTTTGTGTTTGATAATTTCAACCAAAATTTGCAAAGATTATGTGATCCAGCTGGATATTGGTGGCCACCTGCCAATTTCACTTAGACCCCCACCATTCCTTCTTTCAGTTTTTTAGTTTTGTTAATTGTAGCACAATTTACTACTTTTGGCAGTTCTTCGGGTCCTAAAATTTTTGAGCCGTTTGGAGGCCCTAAACGACATTTTTTGGGAATCTACCACTAGCGATTTTTTGACTAAAATTGTATTTTCCGTCATAATCCATGAAGAGATCTTTCCAACAGGCTATCATGTGCATCAAACGGAGATAATATGACCAAGTCATGACCCCGGGAAGTTGGTTGTCCAACTCACCCCAACGGTGCCCATAAAATCTTGGTGTTACATCTCCTCGGGTTAGGGTTTTGGTTGTTCAGGGTTTGCTCTTATTGTTCAATAATAAAAAGGCCCTTGAAAGGTAGTTGAAAGGCATGTAGCCACCACATCTCTTCTCAGAGATAAGCTACCCTCGCCCTAGTTGGTTTATTTCCATTCTCTTTTGTAAGCATATTTCAGTATTTTACCAATAATGAAATGAAGTATTATTTCTGTTGCATCTTTGTGTTTATGGTTATCTTTGTAATTTTTTTCACTCTTGTTTAAATTTTGATCAGTGGTATCAGACCAGTTCACTTTTGTTTCCTCTGTTTTTCTTTACATGTCCCCAACGAGGTTGGGATATAAGGAGTTAGGGCTTCAACTAGTCAAACCTCTGCAAGACTAGCCTCGTAAATCCCAACGACCTCCCATGCAAATGAAAAGAAAGATGAGGGGTTAAGAGATCTTATCAGAATATGGCTCGAATAAGCCCTTGAATGAAAAAGGAATGCTATGATGGATAACTTTGCCCAGATCTTTCAACGACTACGCAGGGGCGACGCATCAACTTCCAAAAATTACTCTAGAAACACCACACCATTTAAGGTACAAGTTAATTTTGAAATCCCCATATTCGAGGGTCAGATAGAGGCAGATGCCATCGATAAATGGTAAAATTTTCTAGAGGGTTATTTTTCTGTTCATGATTGGTGGGAAACCTACTGCAAGTAGAAGGATGAAAGTATGGGCTCACTATTTTCAGTCACACCTGGAATTCATCCCAAGATGCCATCAAGGAGTAGTACTACATTGTCGAAAGTTATCAGGATCAATACATAAAGTGGACCATGTTACGACAGGGAAGGGACCAAGACGTGCTAGAGTTTACCAATATTTTCGATACCCTTTTCACAAAGCTCGGTACCAAAGATACGTAGAAACATTTGGTTCTCAAATAACATGACTGCCTAGACAAGTACATCCAAGAAGAAATAGAATTCCTGAACATCTCCTCACCTGCCACAACATATTGATATGCCGTCAAGGTCAAGCAAAAGTTTAAACATAAGAAGCAAGACTTTGAATCTGCAAATCCAAAGCGAGGGAAAGGTGCCCCCAAACCACAAAATAAAGGACAAAGCCAAGGTGGGGCGACCCAAGAAAACCTGCCAAAGCTGCAAGCAAAGAACAATGCCTCGAAGCTAAAAAAGGACACGGGAAGTGGTGTGAGTTCCGTAAGAGCTCCACTCACAACACAAGTGGGTGTCGGGCCATGTACTCACTGGTGACTGAGCTAAAGGTTTCAGAATCAAACAAATGTTCTGACTCTAAGTCAGAACTTGACAAAGGGAATGACAAAGGGAAGAAAATTTTCGATGTGGAGCCCAACACCACCATTTCCGCCACGAAGATCTAGAAGGAGGATCTCGAAGGTCTAAAGGAGGAGTAATGTCTCTTCCACCTCCACATGTGCATAAAGGGCTCCCCACTATAGTTCATTGTCAATAGTCGGAGCCAAAAGAACATCATTTTTGCAGAGGTTGTGAAGCGGGTAGGCTTACTCACCACATCACATCCATAACCATACATCATTGGGTGGATTCACCAAGGACGTGATCTTCACATGAGCCAATAGTGTTTCCTTTCATACAACATCAAGCCTTTCATAGATGAGGTATTGTGTGACATTTCTCCCCTTGAAGTTTGTGATGGATTATTAGGAAAACCATACTTGTGGAAGCGACACGCTATCTATGAATCAAGGCCTCGTGTTGTTATTTTAACTTTGGGAAATAAGTTATACATGATACCAAAGGTAGCACTACCTATTGCCATCTCTTTGGTTACTCAAAACATTACAATAAGCTCATTTCCAAAACCAGGAAATTTGATTTCTTGATGATATTCCCTTAAGGAAAGAAGAAGACAATGGCCATGACCTCCAAATAGGACCCCTCGGCATGACAACTACAGATGGACAAGGTCGTGGAGGATTACAAGGATATATACACCTCCCCCATAGGGGTTCCTCAAGAATGATGAAATCAAGAGGTAGATTTAGGAAGCTACTACAAAAAGGTCACATCCATCTAAGTTCATCACCCTATGGGAGCCTGATCGTGTTGGTAGAAAAGAAGGATGGGAATTGGAGACTATGTATTGCCTATCAGGTGTTGAACAAGATCATTGTCTATAATAAGTACTTGATCCCATGGATTGATGACCTCTTTGACCAACTGAAGGGGGAAAATTATCTCAGCGAGATTGATTTGAAGTCAAGATATCACCATGTACCAATCAAACCCTCCGATGTGTGGAAGATTGGCTTCAAAGCCAAGGAGAGCCTTTTTGAATGGTTGGTTATGCATTTCAGATTGACAAATGCTCTTGCAACCTTCATGAGGCTAATGGATGACATCTTATGGCCATTCACCAACTCATTTGTAGGGGTATACTGGATAAAATCCTGATCTTTAGCCAGAGTTGGGAAGAGCACCTCCACCACATCCGACAAGTTATCCAAACACTGTGGCAACACAAGTTATGTGCTAATTTAGGGAAATGAACTTTTGGCATGACCTAGGTTTAGTCTATAGGATATGTTATTGATGAACAGGGGTGCATGTGGATCTAGCCAAGATCCAAGTCATTCTGGATTGGCCATCTCCTACCACTTTGATAGAGCTTCGCAGCTTTCTGGGTCTTGTCAACTTCTACCATAGGTTTGTGTTGGTATTTTCTCATATCACTTGGCCCTTGAGTCAAGTCACCAAGGGAGGAGCGAAAGAAAAACTCTTTGGTCTAAATCTCAACAAAAGGCATTCACAGAGTTGAAAGATTTCCTCTGCATGACACCACTACTCGCATTACTAGACCTACAATGACCACTTGAGGTGGATTCAGATGCTTCTGACTACGCAATTGGACCAGTCCTTACTCGACATAGGCATCCACTGGCATATCACAGTGAGAAACTTTCACACACAGTCCAGAAGTATCCCACTTATGACAATGAGATGTATTCCATTGTATAGGCATGCGAATAATTGAAGCATTACATTTTGGGAAAGGAAACGGTCATCCACACAGACCACCAACCCCCGCAGTTTATACAGACCCAAGGGAAATTGCAGAATGATCACCATCAATAGTGGTCCACATACCTATAATAATTCCATTTGAATATCAAGTATAAGAAGGGAAACACCAATAATGTTTCTGATTGCCTCAATCGACCAATTATCATGGCGTTAACCACCATGCTCAACTCTTGTGGGCACGAGACTTCTGATGGCCTCTTCTCTACAAAAGTGACCCAGAATTTGGTGACACATACCAAACACTCTTGGATGGTTAGGATGTTTCAAATTTTCACGTCTAGGATGCCTTCTTATGCCACCTGGGTCACCTTTGTGTTTCTTTAAGTGAGTGTGGCAAGATGATTTGGGAAGCACACTACAGTTGGGCTGCTAGGCATTTCAAGGTCAAGGAAATGGTGGGAATAATGCAGAATTATTTCTATTGGCCAAATCTTCGGTAGGATGTCGGGAAGTACATTAGATCATGCACTTCCTGTGCTATTGCCAAACTGACCATCAAGAAGAAAGGCCTCTATACCCCACTTCCTACCCCTAGTTGACCTTGGGAATCCATCTCCATGGATTACATGTTAGGCCTTCCTTCCACCAAGCATGGAAATGACTGTGTTTTTGTGGTCATCGACAAGCTCTCGATGATGGCCATTATGATGGTCTACAAGAAGAATATAACAATAGAAGCCACTACTAAACCCCTTTTTGGACGAGTGTGGGTACACTTTGGGAGCCCAGAGTCTATCATCTTAGATTGGTAGAGTAGGTTCCCTAGTACATTTTGGTCCAGTCTCTGGTCGATGCTAGACACCAAACTCACTAAGTCCACTTTCTTCCATCCTTAAACTGATGGCGAGATAGAGGTTGTCAACAGGATGATCGTACACATTCTGTGCATGTAAAACTCAAAGCATCCATGCACATGGGATGAGAGCCTGCCCTATGTTTAACACTACTACAACCTAGCTATCCATAGCTCAACTAGCCACAACCCTTTTGTGGGCTTCGGATTCCAGAAACTATGTCCCGTTGATGTGGTGATGCCATTTGCAGCTACTCATGCAGATATAGCTCGTGTCTAGTCTGAAACAGATAAGGAAAATAGCTTCATTGAGCCATTAAATATATTCGTTAGCATGTTCATGACATTCTAGAGAAATCAAATGCCAAGTACAAGTAGCGACATGATCAACATCGGGTGTGACACAAGCTCTAGGTGGGCGACAATGTCTGGTTGCATTTGTAAAAGGAACGCTTTACTGAAGCCTATCGGAAACTTAGACCACTCCGATATGGTCATTACATCATTACCAAGGCTATGGGAGACAATGGATTTGAGCTTAGCATTCCCCCATTCTTGACCTGCACCTAGTGTTCAATGTGGACTGCCTTCATCCATACTTTCTACCATTACTGGACACATCCGACATTGCAGAATAGCTCACACACACAAGATTAAATCCATATTGCATGGAACAAGCTGCAACTGATCGAATCATGGACACACAGATTAAGAACATTCCCCAGTAGAATATTCAACTGTATCGAGTTGTCAAAGTAGGCCAACTCCTTCACCAAGGCAAGTGGCTCACCAGGGACCAAGTTCAACAGAAGTTCCCTCATCTCATAGAGGAACTCAACTCAATGGGGACCATTGCTTCCTAATGGGGCAAGAATGATCGAGTTGGATATTGGTGGCCACCCACCAATTCCACTTGGACCCCCACCATTTCTTCCTCCAGTCTTTCAGTTACCTTAATTGTAGCACAGTTTACTCCTTTTAGCAATTTTTTGGGTCCTAAACTTCCGTAGTGTTTTTGAGGGAATAAACAATGTTTTTTTGGAAATTTGCTTGCAACAATTTTCTCTCCAAAATCATATTTTCAATTTTAGTCCTCGAAGAGATCTATCCAATGGGATATCATTGTTATAAACATATTTGGGCACTGCAACCCCAATCACATATGTCCATAAACCAAGGGCTTTTGAGTCCTTAAATGTGTTGTTTCATGCCCTAAAGGAACAAGGTCAGCTGATTACATCATCTCCCAAAAGTTATCCATAGAAAATTGCTCAGAATTGGTCAAAACTAGACCATACAGATTTCCTAGTGTTAAGGGTGCAATGCATCTCACCTGCTCAGCATAAAAAGTGCGATGTATACTAGAAAGCCCTTCTGTAGGGTGCAATGAGCGAGAGTAGACAAATAGCAGAGACAGTTTGCAAGGTGGATGATCATGGAATCTTCCAAAAACTTCTCCTGTGACACTTGCCTCTTTGAATCTTCCCAGGGATGAGTAAGAGATCATTAATATCCAAGTGGAATCAAGAACTATCAGAGAGAGGACACTAATCAAAATCCTAGAAGTTGTCTCAGCCTCTTACAATCATCTATTTATGGATCCCTCATCCCAGAGATCCAAACACTGGAATCTTGTATCTTGTAAGGAAGTGTTGTTGGTTTCTTGGTGGAGTATCATAGTGTTGGGTGATCTAAGCTTTTCATGAGGTGAAGAATCACTTTCATGCTGGGAGGATGATGATGGCTCAGATCAATGTGTTGTAATCCTCTCTTCTAATGTTTATATCAATAAAGTTATTCAAGTTTTCCTCCACATTCTTATATGTTGATAATATATATGCATTTGTGTGGTCAATGTATATCTAGTCCTATATTGTTTATGATTGTAGATCTCTGAACTTTGAAGGTATTATGCTGCTTTGACTTTATAGGTACTCTTTGAAGTGGAGTGGTCAAGGAAAGAGCGGCAAAGATCTCTCAGAGAGGAGAAGGAAGAAGCAGAGAACCAAGCGAAAGATTGAGGTTGGTATTCTTTGCTCCTCTCCCATCTACTTCTCATAAAGGAAAATGAAAGTAACTTTAATTTGTTTGTTTCTAAGATAGCTACCCATCTTAGTGGGACTAGCAGCTCTGCATAGACACTAGATTTCTCGATAAAAAATGGTGACTCCGTTGGGGAGTGAGTAGCTTGTTTGCTTGTCTATATTTGTTTGCTTTATAAACTTATAGACGATCCCTAAAGTCAAGCTAGCTAGCCTTCGAACTGCATTTGCTATGCAAGTGTAAAGTAGATTAATGCTGCTTTAGTCTATCTCTGGGTTTTGTTTATAAACTGAATAATTGATTTTCAAACATCCTAATTGCCCTGGTGGTGGCTCAAGTAGCATGATTAGATCAACCCCTGTGATTTAAATTTATTGACTATCATTTTCTCATCTTAAATCCCTGAACTAAGCTGCAAGCTGTGACCAAGAACCCAGTTGAAGTCTCGTCCCTGGACCATCACACCTTCTCCTCTTGGGAATCTGGATGCATCTCACCTCCCATGTGCAGTAGGTGAGATGCATCGCACTTTCCCCGTGTTACATGTGTGATGATCAGATAAGACCTCTTCTACTTCCATATTTTGGTTTTTTGTTCACTCTCTTCAACTCTATTTAGGAGTTTTACTATCTGTGATCAGTAAACCAGTGTAGAAACTCCCTTCCTTTCCATGATTCAGCCTCCATAGTACAAAGAACTATAAATGTTTTTATGTATTGTTAACCATTTACGGTCCTCTTTTACAAAGAAGTAGCGTAATCAAGCTGTCATCTTTTGATTTGAAAGTGTCGCAAGTGTCGTTTTCAGTCAAAGAAAAGAATCCTATTGTTCTTGATGGTCAATTAGATTGTTACTCTTCTATTTGATTTGAATTAATAGTTCTTCAAGTGTCGAAAGTAGTTTTCAATTCAAAATCGCAAAGTGTCGTCATTATCTTCCTTTCGTTTTTTGAAACAAAAATTGTTAGTATTGTCACTTGAAACGATTCAAATTTGTACTTAGCATTATTTTTTTCATATATACATTAAGAAAGAGAAAACAAATACATGCATGTGCATTTGCATTTAGACTGCTTGTTGGTTTGATTTAGGATAGTACATATAGTGTGTGCTCTTTCCTCTATGTTGAAATAATTTCATTTCTCTTTCTTTAGTAGCTAGGCTTTTCATTGCAAAAAGAAGATTAAACGATTGTTTATCATCTTAGATTTCATTTTAGGAATTGTATATCTACATCATGTGGTTTACCTGAAAGGAAAACCTCTTGAGAAAGATCAATCGTAAAATAAATTCAATGAACATAAAAATGCTTTGGAACCTAACGCACAACATTTAGAAGTTTAGGCTAGAGACATATTCTGGCGTCGTAAAGCCTAGTAACTATTGCTTTCATTGTTGGTTGGGTGATTCCTCCTCTTTGAGACGACAAGTGCCAGTACGGACTTGTGCTCCCACGTACCGTCGAGTATATATTGGGAGACCACAATAGGCTATATCCTTTATCCTTAGGAAGCCATGTCTGCCACCCTATTGATCGCAATGCACTAAACACAACATTCAGGAAGATTGACTACCGTACCGTAAAAAGTATTCTATAGTTTTGCAACTGGTTTGGTAATCCCTCTGTCTAGATTTCCAGAGTAGTCTCTTTTGTTCCTTTCCAGACTCCTTAAAGGAAAAGGTCCATCTGAGCACTTGTCACTTCAGGCTCATTAAAAATCAAAGGCGACTAGAGTCATCTTTTGCTTTTTCTCGGCTCTTAAAAATTGAAAAAGAAAGTTGTGTCAAAGCGTCTAAAATTTATTTTAATCGAAATAATTTCATTGTTCCCTCATTGTTCTTAGGTTGAAAAATGGAGTTTACCAACCACGGATTTCCCCTTGGGGGAAATCCTAGTCCTTTCATCTCTTGGGGATATGTTGGTGCACCTCATATGGCCACATTGGCCCTCCCAGGACTGACAACCGGCTTGCCCATATGGCTGTTCTCGACCTCTGTCATTCAAACCACCACGATTCTTGAGCAATCAATTTAGCAACTAGATGATACTAGAGTTACCCCCCAACCTTCTTCTTCACTTGTTTCTCCCTCCCCTTCTTTCTCTTCGCTTGGTGAAGTTGGTAAAGCTAAAGACCCAGTAATTGAGAAGAATAAGAAAGGGAAGGAGAAGGAGAAGAAAATGTAGGAGCCAAAGGAAAAAAGGGATAACCGTGCATCATCTAGTGAAAATCCAAACACTGCACCATCCAAACCAAAATCTCCATGTGTCATTTTCAAATGGGACCACTATCATCACGATTTTCCTTGTATCCCTTGGATCTTAATGGATTGGTTCCCTCGTTTGCACAATCCAGTGTCATCAACCTCTGACGATCATGTTGAGAGTACACTGTCAACTAGTGAAAATGAAGTCTCCAGACAAAAAAGAAAATGTAAACTTCCTTGCAAACTATGTGAAGGAAACCATGTCGTCGACTGTTGTCCCTTCCTGGATGAAGCTAAAAGAGTCTTGGATGACCATCCTACTTCACTGCTACAGTTTCCTCTTTGGTACAAGAAACTCTTGCCGAGACTGTGGCTAGTTGAAAATCCAACTGACATGACTTTATGGTCGGTCAAAGAATCTATCAATATAGATAAACCCTTTGAATATACACCAGACGAAAGGCAAAAGGTTGAGGTGGCAGTCGACTTGGTCCTGTCTTCAGAAGGTCCATCTTCAGATTATACAGTCACCAAAGAGAATGCGAATGACACTGTTCAAATTATTATCATAAACACACACTCTTATGAACATGGGGGCAATCTACCCATTCCTTTACCATAGGAAGGAAGTCCGTCAGGGTCATATATGGCCGTTTATTCAGTCCCACCTCCGAGCAACCTAGTCGTTTCCTTCGATTGGAATCTACTAGGTAGACCCCGTTTACTGTCTAATGTACCATTCTGAATCATTGTACAAGATTAGAGAATCATGATAGTTAGTACCATCATAAATGAAGGTGCTTCTGTTAGTATCCTTTCCTCAACTTCTTGGAAAGCACTTGGTTCACCATCGCTTCTGCCTGAGATGAGAAATCTAATAGGCTTCGATAAAGGAACCAGTCAACTATTAGGGATCATTCTGAGTTTGCCTATAACTTTGAGAGGGAAAACCATGTATCTGAACGTAATTGTAGTCCACGGACCTTTAGATTATAATATACTCCTTGGGCGTGACTATATTTATAGCATGGGAGCCATTGTCTCCTCACTCTTTCAAGTAATGTGTTTTCCGCATGAACGCAAAGTGGTCCAGCTCGTAGACCAGCTCTCATTCCCTGGCTCACACATAGCTAATAGTCAAGTACCATCCCTAACGGGTATTTTCATGCAAGGAATGTCTCATCAATATCTAGTCTGTCCGGCTGAAGAACGCGAGTAATTCGGTGGCCATGACTGAAACCCAAGGGGCATGCACCTTGGTTTTCTTCAGCAGGAAAACTTTAGGTATAGGTTAGGTTTTCGTAGAGGACATATGACTAGTCTGATACACCCATCCGTTAAGGGAAATGGGATTAGACCGGAATAATATACCTCCATCAGAAGGTAGGCCTTTCCCGACAAAGCAAATGTTTTGTCTGCAAATTGAAGGGTAACCTGGAAACTCTACTTCGCTATACCTGGGGGCATGCAAACCTTTTTTGTGCGCAAGTGAAAAGTGGCTAGCCTAACACTAATCCCATAGTTTTGCTGACTTCAACTGCTTAAGTTAGGTGATTGGTCGAATCGATTGTTCACCTTTGCATGGACCAAATGGCACCAGCAAAGTAAAGGAAGAATTTTCCTACCTAACCTCAGTAGTTAATTAACCCCCAAGATAGTAGTTGGTCATTCCTAGCTTGCATGCAAAAGTGAGTGGAGCAAAGTTTCGAATGGTGCAAGCTCCTTAAAAATTGAACCTATCAGTGAGACATCCTTCTTATACGATTGGAGCGAGCAGTTTTTTTGTGAAGTTCAAGCTCGTTAAAAATTAAACCTAAGCAATGAGCAAATAACCATTGTGAATGCATTATCATCAGATTTTGAGCCCTGGTCATGTTCTTACCATCACCTCCACTCTATTTAGCCGATCATACACCTCCATTTGATTGTTTACCCTTTTGAGGAACAACTGCAAGGAGTGATTTTGTTAGCCATCCTTGTGACACTACCGTGATTGGAAAATTCCAAACCTTACCTAGAATTAGCAGCTACCAGAAAATAACACTCGTTCCTCAAAGACGAGTCTCCTTTAACCTCTTTTCATCTGACTCATAAAATGTGAAATGATTGCCGAGAAGTTGGCCTGTCAAGGTCGTTAAAGCTATCTGGAGTGCTATACCTCCTCTAAATTTTAATATTTTTGGACCTGAGGGAGTATTACACAAAAGGATTGAGTGTTTGTCTTCCTCGGTTCGTTAAAACTATTGAAAATTCGTCCCCTTCATATTAATTTATAATTTTTTATACTTAAGGGATTATATGACGAAAAAGGATTACTGGAGTTTCCTTTCTATCCCTTTTCAGACTCTCTAAAATCGAAAAGGACTAAATTGTCTTTGTCGTTAAACTCGTAAAAAGCAATAGCGAAAAACATGTCCATAGAGAGAAGAACGAATTTCACTGTCGCTAGGCTCGTTAAAACACAGCGATGAGTTTTCCCAAAGGGAAAATTATGGAACAAGCATATGTTATCCTCCTCAAGCTTGATAAAAATAAAGAGGTACTGGTCAGCAATGACTAGGGAAAATTGGGAAGAAAACTTGAAGAAACTTTATTGGTAGCGAGTCACTCTTGCACATGACACTTTCACTTTGTCACCATGATTGAGTTGGGTTGGGTTATTTCGTTCGCTGATCATATTAACATTGCTCCATCGTACCATCCATCTTTGGGGTTAATGCTACCAATCCATTTCAGTGTCACCGATATGTTCAAGAGAAGTCGATCAGAGAATTCACCAACCCAGCTTGTGTCTCACCCACTGAAATACCTTCACGCTTCATCCTTTCATGACCTCCACCCTGAACCCTGTATCATCAGATTGTTTTCACCTCCACAAAAATTAGTTTCTTTGTTCCATGTCATAGATGTGGGATTCATTAAGGCCCTCCTAGGATGGGTCACTTCTTTTCGACGGTAGCTCTTTATCTAAGAAGTCAACCTAGGAACAATCCTTTCAGTACTTTGAAGCTTGCATGACTCGATGGTATGTTTCTCAGTTCCGGAGATAGGTTTGTATCAATGGCCTTCGACCGAAAGATTTTGTGTTGTGTTCAATGCCAATTCCCTTTTTCACACCACGTGAATTGTACTGTAGTACCTTGAGGGTCATCATCATCATCGGTGATTCCTCTCACGCCTGTTAACAACTTACATCATTGGCTAGTAATCAGGCGATGTTTTTCCATGTTCAACTCCAGGACACTTTTCACATGGATTGACTTGTACTTCAGCTGAGGATTAGATGACTTTGAAGACCCCAGATCTAGTTTCATCCATCCGGGCTACGATATATTCAGGAAAATAAAGACATCAAATGTACATCATTGTTGCACAGATGATCACCAGAAACAAAGGATGATGGCTCTATCAGAATCATCAGTCTGCCACACAAACGGTTGTCTGTCCTATGTACATGAAAATGAATTTATAAATCTCAACATGGGAATGCCCGCCTCAGCTAGATCATGAAAATTTTATGGAGATAATGTATTATATTGTATCTTGTTACAACTCTCCTTCCAATATGAAAAACCTAAGATCCTCATGATAAATCATTTCACCTGATATCAAAGATCTACGACCTCATGCTTTAGGGGGCAACTATTATAGACATATTTGGGCACTACCACCCCAATCACATATTTCCATAAACCAAGGGATTTTGAGTCCCTAAAAGTGTTGTTTCATGTCCTAAAGGAACAAGGTCAGCTGATTACATCATCTCCCAGAAGTTCTCCATAGAAAGCTACTGAGAACTAATCAAAACTGGACCATACAGATTTCCCAGTACTAAAGGTGCGATGCATCTCACCTGCTCAGTGTAGAAAGTGTGATGCATACTGGAAAGCCCTTCTGTAGGGTGTGATGGGTGAGAGTAGACAAATGGAAGAGAGAGTTTTGTAAGGTGGATGATCATGGAATCTTTTAGAAACTTCTCCTGTGACACTTGCCTCTCTGAATTCGCCCGGGGATGAGTAAGAGATCATCGATCTCTAAGTGGAATCAAGAAATATCAGATACAGGAAACTAATCAAAATCCGAGAAGCTGACTCACCCTCTTACAATCATCTATTTATGGATCCGTCATCTGAGAGATCCAAAGGTTGGAATCTTGTATCTTGTAAGGAAGTGTTGTTGGTTTCTTAGTGGAAAATCATAGTGTTGGGTGATGTAAGATTTTCATAAGGTGAGGAAGGGATTCCATGCTGGGAGGATGAAGCTGGGTCAGATCAATGGGTTGTAATCGTCTCTTCTAATATTTATATCAATAAAGCTACTCAAGTTTTCCTCCACATTCTTGTATGTTGATAATATATATGCATTTGTGTGGTCAATATATATCTGGTCCTATATTGTTTATGATTGTAGATCTCTGCACTTTGAAGGTATTATGCTACTTTTACTTTATAGGTACTCTTTGAAGTGGAGTGTTCAAGGAAAGAGAGGCAAAGATCTGTCAAAGAGGAGAAGGAAAAAGTAGAGACCCAAGTGAAAGATTGAGGTTGGTATTCTTTGCTCCTCTCCTGTCTGCTTCTCGTAAAGGAAAACGAAAGTAACTTTAATATGTTTGTTTCTAAGATAGCTACCTGTCTTAGCCAGACTAGCAGCTCTGCATAGACACTAGATTTCCCAATAACAATCATGCACATCAAATGAAGATAATATGACCAAGTCGCGACCATGGGAAGTTGGTTGTCCAACTCACCCCAACAAGGCGCATAAAATATCGGTGTTACATCTTCTTAGGTTAGGGTTTTGGTTGGTTAGGGTTTTCTCTTATTGTTTAATAATAGAAAGGCCCTTGAGCCTCATGATAAGGCAGTTCAGAAGCATATAGCCACCACATCTCTTCTCAAAGATAAGCTACCATCACCCTAGGTGGTTTATTTCCATTCCTCTTTGTAAGCATATTTCCGTATTTTATCATTAATGAAATGAAGTATTATTTTCACTAGATCTTTGTGTTTATGGTTATCTTTGTAATTTATTGCGTTCCTGTTTAAATCTGAATCATTATGTCATTTGTATTTCAAAAGTATTTCTATAATGAATATCAAGTTGTTTAGTCATGACATGATTTTGTTAATAAAATAAATAATAAAAAATTGATTACTTGTTCAGTTTGAAAAATAGTGCAAATATATAACACACTTTGTTGCCTCATATTAAAATGAACGCACACAACATCTGGATATAAGATTGATTATGTAACTCATAAATTAAAGTATGGATGTAACATTCCTTCATCTCTTTTTCCTTTTTAGCATATGTTATATCCATACTTTAATTGACCTGTGACATGACCACTCCATGCATGGTTGTTTTAGTATTAAGTGACAAAGTTTGTTGTATATTTGTATTTCTCTTTAACTTTTCATAGGTATTGAACCATTGAGTGACTTCCATAAGTTTATAAATGGTTCGTTGAGTTTGTATTAAGTTTTTTATATATTCAAACTGTTGCAGGGTTTGACAGGTATTGAACCATTGAGCGACTTGCATAAGTTTCTAAATGGGTAGTTGAGTTTGTGTTTGGTAATTTCAACTGCAATTTGCAAATATTCTGTCTTTTGTATTTCAAAAGTATTTCTATAAGGAATATCAAGTTAGTTAGTCCTGACATGATTTTCTTAAAAAAATAAATATAAAAAAAACGATTACTTGTTGTTTAGTTTAAAAAATAGTCCAAATATTTTACACATTTTGTTGCCTCATATTAAAATGGCCACATACAACATTTGTATGTAAGAGTGGTAACGTATCCTGAAACATTAAGTGACATGTATAACGTTTCTAAATTCTTAGTTTAGTTTGTGTTTGATAATTTCAACTGCAATTTGCAAAGATTATGTCATTTGTATTTCAAAAGTATTTCTATAAGGAATATCAAGTCGTTTAGTCATGACATGATTTTGTTAAAAAAATAAATAGTAAAAAACTGGTTATTTGTTGTTTAGTTTAAAAAATAGTCGAAATATATAACACACTTTTTTGCCTCATATTAAAATGACCACACACAACATCTCGATATAAGAGTGATTATGTAACCTGTAAATTAAAGTATGGATGTAACATTTCTTCATCTCTTTTTATTTTTCAGCATGTGCTACATCCAATATTTAAATGGATGTTTTAAATGGATGTAACATATGCAAAAAGAGAAAGAGAGAAGAACAAATTTTACATCCGTACTTTAATTTACTTGTTACATGACCACTCCATACATGGTCATTCTAGTACTAGGCAACAAAGTTTGTTATATATTTGTATTTCTTTGTAACTTTTCATAGGTATTGAACCAATGAGCAACTTGCATAAGTTTCTAAATGGTTAGTTGAGTTTGGGTTAAGTTTGTTATATATATAAACTATTTTGCAAGGTTTCACAGGTATTGAACCATTGAGCAACTTGCATAAGCTTCTAAATGGGTAGTTGAGTTTGTATTTGGTAATTTCAACGAAAGTTTGTAAAGGTTATGTTGTTTGTATTTCAAAAGGGTTTCTATAAACAATATCAAGTTTGATTTAAAAAAAAAAAATTAATATATGTTATTTTGTTTAAAATAAAGCCCAAATATATATTTAATTATATAGAAAGCTTAATGATAGCTCTCATAACATCCATGTTTAACAAATTTAAAATTAGTTATCCCATAAGTGTATCTATGGGTGAGCTTACAAGAATTTTATTTGGGATATAAAAGAAACTAAATGTGTTTCAATTTACCTATGTAATGTCATTTTATTTTCATTAGTTAAGGTTGGAGATTTAACACCTACTCACATGTTGAAGGAGATTCCTCATCATAAATAGTAGTGTGCATATTGAATGGGATTGCTCATTATAAACTCAATTTTTATGTATGTTGGTTGATTATTAATTAGTTGGATTTGAGAGATCTGCTCCAAATAAAATTACTCCTACTTTGGTGTTTAGTTTAGAAATTTTGTTAACTAATTGATTTTATGATTAGGATAGTATTTCTATCTTAAACTAATATTAATGTATTTGTATGTGTGTTTAATGTAATATAAAACAAGTTTTTTTTTTTGTGTAATTAATTTCCTAATTTAGTATGACGGCCCACCTATCTGTAAGAAATATGTGAGATTTATTTGTTGTATTATTATATTAGAGATGTCGATTATATTAACATATGTGTTCTAGTGCATTTAATTTTGTAGATCTATGAATTGTGGATGCATTGAGCTATTTTAGCTAGTACAATCCATGAGGACTTTGATATCATTTTGTGGAACATATTTGATCGAAGAAAGACTTCCAAACATTAGGAATGGAAAATCAATTATAATTTTTGCATTGGAGCTCTATGTTTGTACAACATTGACTTTCTCCACACTCCAGGAAGAGGTTAATTTCTTCTTTTGTGTAAGCCTTTGCAACCTATGCATGGAGGAAATGCAATGGGTCATAGTAGAGGGCGCGAAAACCCATGAAGAAGATGTTAATTCATCGCATGTTGGTGGGAGGGAGATGTAAAAAATATGTCTTGTTCCTGCAGGTTTTTTTGGTAGATTTCGATGTGATATGCGTCAAGTTCGAAAGTAGACCACTGTTTGAGTTTTCGGATTTTGTGTAAATAACATGGAATGATTCATTGTCAATTTAAAAAGGAATATAGGTTTCATCTCATTTATTCTCATAATGCTAGCTATTAATAGTGTCCATGGTTCTTCCGGTTGTCATATTTTGAGGGGAGCCTAGATTAGTTGTTACACAATGAAGTCAAGCATTGTTATTCTTGTATTGGGTTGTGGCTTTTGCGCCCAAAAAAGCTATTCTAAGGCAAATCTAACTCTCACTATTACATATTAAGGAAAGGTTTCCATTATTGCCAATGAATTCTACGTAATTATGAGCAACATGAACTCAACCTCCAGGAAATAATTCAAATTCTTGAACCACAACATAAACTATAGATGAAATTGAGAGCAATGGAGTACAAGAATAAATTTGTTTGAGTTATGTGTCCAGGAACTCTACGATCATTTTGGGAACTATGTGATTTACGCAGCTACCTGTGTATTATCCAAAGTATGAAAACACGATTTCAATGGCATTGTGAGTTTATATTAGTAGTGGAAAGTTTTTTTTATTTTTTATTTGTAAATTATATGATGAGGAATTACTAAAATTAGATTTTCATCTTGTAATAACTGAACATTATCTGCTGATTTTCTTATATGACTAAGGATTAAAGATATTATCACTTATGTATTTTGTTACATGGAAGTTTGTTCATAGAATGAGTAGTAGTTCAATTTAGTTTGGTATTTTTTGATGTACATAAAGATCCCTCATTTGTTGAAGTAGTGATACTCATGTTCTAATGAGTTTTTGTGACATTTTGGGATGTTTTTCAATAATTAAATTTGGAAGATTTGTGATTGTGAGAGTTTCATAATGGAAATTGGGAATTGAACTTGCCTACTACACCTTTACTAGGGTTATGAGGAGTTCACTCTATGTGATATCAAATTTTTTAAAGAAGCTATTGAAGAATTTGTAGACAAGAATATCAATGACATGTACTTGTTAAGAGAGAGATTTAGAGATTTAAATCCTACTTTTATTGTACATATTAGATGACATTACTCATCATAAGTGTAATTGTTATGTGAGTTGGTTAATTATTAATTAGTTAGATACAAGATATTTAATCTAATTTAAATAGATCTTACTTTAATATTTAGTTCATAAATAATCCTAATTAATTGATTATATCATTAAAATAATATTTATATCTTAAATCAATAATTAATATATCTATATGTATTTAAGACATTGTAAAACAAGTTTTTGCTCTCCAATTAGTTTCTTAGAGACTTTCTCCCTTTATTTGTGTACCATTAGTTTCCTAGAGCCATGCTCCCTTTATTCACATACTATCATCGATATTATTCCACTATGTTGTTTCACTATTAAAATTCCAATAGTTGATGTGACAGCTTGAGATTTCTCGATCTTTTGTTTTTCATGTAACTTTTTTTATTTTCCACTATTTTAGTTTTAGCATTATTATGTTATCATTTCAAATAGAAACAAAAATGCCAATAGTTGATGTGATAGCTTGAGATTTCTCAACCTTTTCTTTTCATGTAACTTTTTTTGTTTCCACTATTTCAGTTTTAGCATTATTATGTTATCATCTCACATAGAAACACTAGCATGAGAAAAAAATGAGGTTTGAAATTTAGAGTCAATATTTTGGTGATAAAGCTTATAATTATTGTTTGGATAGGCGTATTTTACAAATAATTTTTGGAAGATTATGTAGGCATCTGTGGTCCTTAGAGTTCTTATGATTGGATGTTAGAAAAAACTATAAGCTACTCCAAACATCTTATTAAAAAGATATCAACATCTTCTTAGTAAGAATATTATCAATGTAAAACTCCTTCTTGTAATAGTCATATCTAAAAAATAAAGGAAGACTCCGATTTTTCATCTATAAATGGAAAATTCATATTTAATAGGATTTTAAATGTTCAAAATATATTTAATCATATGCAAAGTAGGAGTTGAAATTTGAGAGCCAAATTGAAGTGTTGCACCTCACAGTTAATGAAAGACTACATGGGTCAACAACGAAATCTCCAAACTCAATAATATCATTGTCCATATTATTATTATTGCAAGCTCAGAGCTTTGTCGAGTCTATTTGCTTGTGATTTGAAATCATAACACAACTGAATATTCCAAATAATAGGTGAGATTTAAATGGCATAATCCCAGTTTAAATAACATCAAGCTCCATATCACCTCTTAGTTGAATCTATTTACTTGTGATTTGAAATCATAACCTATCTTAACTGACTGCCCAACTTCTAGGTTTATGGCTTCAGCAGAATCAATTAGGTGCTAATGCAAGGCAGCACCAGTGTAATAATGGTAATGACCATGCTGGGGTTATAGAAAAAAATTATGTTGACTAAAGAATAAGCAATAAACTAGAGTGATGAAAACAAGATTGAAAGATTGACGATACAAAGCAAATTGTATTCTTCTGAAACGTGCAAATCAGATGATAAAAATATTGTTACAATATCTGCTAGCAAAATATAGTTCCACATCTGAGGACATCTGAGGAGAGAGGGAAGGAACATACCTGGAAAATGGTTTATTTTATGAGCTAAGCAAATTGTATTCTTCTGAAACATGCAAATCAGATGATAAAAATACTGTTACAATATCTGCTAGCAAAATATAGTTCCACATCTGAGGAGAGAGGGAAGGAACATACCTCGAAAATGGTTTATTTTATGAGCTTTGGGATTTAACTGTGTTTGGAATTTTGGTTTAATATAGCCTACATACTTACTCTTTCTGCTTGATTGTTATAGAAATCATATTTATGATGGGGACTGTTAAATAGATATACTTGATATAATAATAATAATATTTTATCTTTCCAAAATTATACATTTTTATAATTTCCTTATGTAATTAAAAAAATAAAATAATGAAAAATATTTTATTCTAAAAAACTAAAAGGAATCAAATAGTTTCAGCAAACAAAAAGACTTGAAAAAATTTCAGTTTAAAGAGGTGAAGTGAGAAAAAAAGAACTAAGTGGTAAAAGAATTTTCTAAGAACTCTATTACAGTATCAAAGTCATTGAGATTTTTATTAAGAATTGTATATTTAAGAAAAACAAACCAGAAACTTATTACAAATACATGTAGATCTTATTCCAGAGCTCAGTGAGGGCTCAAGAATGAAACCCAAGAGTCCAAGAAAAGCCTATTTGAAAGGAAGTTTTATTCATGCGTGTAGATATTATGAATCCATCACTATTCATAATGTTCAAGATAAGCCTATTTGAAAGGAAGTTTTATTTGTGCATGTAAATATTATGAATCCATCACTATTCATAATGCAGACACTCGAATACTACTTAACACAATCAAGGGAAGAAGTTAAAATTTGGGAAAAATGAACCAGATGATAAATGCAAATAAGGTCAATCATCAATGAGTAGAGGGGGCTATCAACAGGATTTTGTCTAGTTGGTAGAGTGGGCTCCCATCCATGGCACAAAGCCATAATGGCTATGGCCAAGAATGGAGGGGTAGTGAAGCAGAGGCCATAGGAAGTCGATTTAGTTGGCCAATTATCCAATTGATTTGCATCATGAGGAGAACAATAACTGAATAGTAGAAAAGTAAAAAAATAGGTGTTTAGACTATGTATGTCTAGTTTTGCTATGAATTTCTCCCATCTGATAAACTGAAACTTGATTCAACTCCTGCATCTGGTCTTTTCCTTATTAGTCAATGTAATGAATATAACAAGGCTTAATTTAGCTTTTGTTAGTGAAGTTGATGAACAAATCCATATTTTTAGGATTTGCAACTAAAAACAATCGTGATTTCCTTGTTATTGTGAAAATGGTAATAAAAACACCTTCGTACCTCACTTCAAGCATCGAGAGGTCTAGTGTGGAATGTTGAAGAAGCTTGTCTTGTTTGTACATTATGTATATTCTGTGCATCCCTTGAAGGTTCAATTCAGCTTTTCTATGCATATTTGTGTTGCTGGAATGAGTTTCCCTATAGCACAAAGGTCACTTATTTTCTAAATTAAATTATACCCTGCAAGTTATAGTTGGGCAGGATAAATTTCCATCAATGTTTGTGTGCAATATTTTGAGCAAAAGATAGACTGAACTTGATCGAAATTTCCTTTATTTTATTACTTCGACAGAAGATCGATAGAGGAACACATCCCCCGAATATTTTCGGAACAATACACAAGCATACGGTTTCATTTATTTTGTTCAGTGGTTTGTTGTTGAAGTCAGTTAATCCCCTGGCAGTAAGCTGGAGTAGGACATAAAGGAGTGCCCCAGACATTTCACACCCCTTTGAAAAGACAAGGCTCAGAGAAACAGTGGCTCTGCATTCAGAATTAAATCAGAAATAGGTTTTGGTTCAACTACACGATCTCAATGCCCTAGCTTCTACATCACAGCCTGTTATTTATCTACACTACATTAAACATCCTATTATTTTTCAAATTTAATGAAAGATATTACTGTGTATTTTCCAGAAAAAAACAAACATCTTCCACAAAATATTTTCCCAGCCAACCTCATTTAAAATGAAGCTCTTCCCTTGACGTGCGAAGCCGCAGATCGAAATAACACTGAGAGGCCCTTTCATGAGATGCAGAGTGTCGAATACCTTGGGGACCATTCCAAAGTTTCCTTTATCATGGCATCAGACTAAGGGCCTGGTCGGGCGAGTTAGATCAGTGATTGTGGGAGTCAAAGGACTTGCTGGAGAGAGATCAACTTATTTCTTCTTAATCGACCTGTCCAAGTTTGAAACCCTAACATCTCAATCATCTTTGAGAATGGTATGAATACAAAAGGTTCAGTGGGGGCCGCATGTTTCGGTTGCTAAGATTAGATGAAATCGATTTTATAAAATGGAGTTTTCATAGAATTGAGGGTGCACGACAAAAAATTAATTGCAAAAGCGAAGGGCTTCCATGGAGGGGATGGGAAGGAAATGATTTGACTTTCATGACTTTGGTGCTCAAAGGAAGCAAAAGATAAATCAATGTTTTTTCCTGGTAGGGTATATAAATTTTAAGAAGTTTGGACTTTTTCCATTTTGATTTTATTTTTTATTTTTATACATTAAAAATATAAAGTTTATTAGTTTTATTATAATATATATATATATATATATAATATATATATCTATATATAATTTAGATTTTTATTAAAAATATAATCAGAAATAATGAAGTTTTTAATATTTTTTTTTAGTAATCTATTATTATTAAGAGAAAAAAAGGAGTTGTAATAAAAAGAGTATTTTTTTTAAAAGATTTAAATGGAAAAATTGCATAGTTAATTTATATTTATTTTAAAGTTAAATTTATTAGACATTTAAAATGATATTTGTAAAGCTATAAATTATTTTTTGATTGTAAAATCCGTGAAAATATTTTCATAAGATATTTGATTCCTCTGCAAGTTTCATATATCTAGGATTAAAATGAATCTAAGTTAATTTCTAAATCAGCATAGATCCATTTTAATTATAAATATACCAAGTACCAAAAGAAATCAAACCACTGAAGATGTAAATGTCTTCTTGAATATTTAACTTGAGAAATTTTTACACGTAGTATTTTATCTCCTCTTTTTTAGTATATAACTTTGAGAAATGTTACGCATTTATAAATTTGACCCCTCAACAGTGGATTTAGAATAAAAATGGATATATGATAAATCTTTGTAATATTATTTTTATATTACATATAAATTTAAAATCTATTATATATATATATATATATATATATATATATATACTTTTATTCTATTTAAATATTTATAATACATATAGTTCATATAGATATAATAAAAATGATATTTTATTTGATATATTTTATAACTTGTTTTAATTTAATTTCTTAATGTGACATGCATAACAAAAATTATATATACAAACTCTTTGGTGGATATTTGCCCACGACTCATTGTGTTGACTTGGAGGAACTGCAAGGTTGGTATCGAACACATTGGAAAAAGGTTGGGTTGATTTTTAGTTCGTCCAAATCTCCTGGACATGATGGGGCATATGCAATCGTGGGTTTCTCTGACAGCTCCCTTTAACGACGCTTCGATCATTTTACATTGGAAGGGAAATAGGATGTGGAAAGGATTGATCTTCAAGTTCAACAAAGCTTTGCTGGCCGACGATGACTTTTGTAAGACGGTTTGTAAATCATGGTCCCCATTGTTTGTAGATGATGGATTATCTTGGACGGAGGTAGTTTCCTTGAAGCTTGACACCCTCAAGAGGGTGTTAAAGATATGGGAGTGAGAAAAAACGGTTGAACGTCAGAAAGAGCTGGAGGAGATTGAGGCAAAGATGGTTCACATAAATTACTTTATTTGATGTCAGATTTCTTTCATGGGAACAAGTTGATGATTTATGGGAGTTGCGGGCTCATGAATGATACATCCTTTGACTACATGAGGAGACATGGTGACTAAAAACCATGTTATACAATTAAAGGTGGGGGACAAAAACACTCATTTTCTCTAGAGATATGCTACGATGTGCAAGGAAAAAACACTATTGGGGAGGTTGTACTAGTTTGGGATGTTATCTACATTTGAAATCCATCAAGCTTGAAAAATATTCATCATATAAGGGAAGAATAAGTATATAAAAGTTGTATGGTAGGCTTGATGAAGGTTATTCCATAGATGCATTTCACTATTAGGATCCATTCGGGCATGTTTTACATGTATTTGGAGGAATGGTTACATGTATTACATTCTGTTTTGTCATGTCATCAATGGATATCCTTGTCGTTAGGTTAAAACTAGGTCCTAAGACCATGTGGATGAAGGATCTAAGAAAAAAAGGAGCTTTACAAGATGAACATCCAACTTGAGATCATGCCATCTAGCACTAAGTTACACATGGGTTTCGTCAAAGGCCCACTTGAGTCATGAGGTTGGACACTGTCTTCAAGGAGGTGGTTAGGGGATGTTGTAGGTAAGAAGGGGTGAGAAATAACCTTAATGGAATAGCTTCCATTTATTTGAAGGTGTGCTTCCCCCTCAAGTAGAGATTTGTGGCAGTGAGAACACATTTTCACATATTTGGACGCATATTTCACTTTTTGAGGTATTTGGGGTTAAGTACATTACCAAAATTCAACCCTAGGCGACTATTATCCATATGATCTGAGTTAAATAGATTAATTGATAAATTCAATAAAATGTAGAAATTACTTTCATATCATAGCATCAAGTACAAAATAGTTGAAAATTTAAGCAGTAGAAGAATAAATGAGTTTTGTAGATACATAAGTAATTTCTTCTCAAAATCATCTTTGCATACCGCATGAAAACCTCTACAAGTTACTAAAATAACAATTGCATGGTTATTGCGATCATCTTAAAATGAGGTATATGATGTACACAAAAAAGAAGGGCAGGAGTTGTACGATTGTTGTATTGCTGCATATGGCCATACATGTCCATATGATTGTACTCATTCTTTTTACAGTTTCCTTTCAACCTATTGAAAACATGTAAGTTCATCCTTATTGTGCATTTATTTCTCTTAGTTGTTCAATGTGGACAATACCTCTCTATGTTGTCTTATTTATGCTTTTCTGAAACATGTACAAGTTCTTTCTTGCACTACATTACTCAATGTACATATTGTTCAAGACCTTTTCTTCATAGCTGGAAGAAATCTTGCATGAGGAGATACCATGAGGTTTTTAACACAATTAAACCCTTAGATGAATATTAAATTCATGATTTAAAAGGATTTCATGAACTAGAAAGTGGCAAGTGGAAATATGGACCCATTTTATTCATTCAAAAGATAAAAGGAAGTGCTCCACTTGAGGAGGTTAAGGGCCTTGAAAATAACCATGAAGAAAATGGCACATGGACACCAATCAAGGCACCATAGAATAACTCAGAGAAGATTTGGTAAGAACCAAAATGATCATGAAGCCCTAACCATGGCCACTCCAATGCGAGCCAACAACCCACAATAGTTGATAACGAGAGAAAAATGTATTGAGAATTCAATAGGGCAGTAAATATGTTAATTCTCTTTAACTTGATAATTGTGTGTGTTACCTTTTTTCTTATTAGCTTTGTTCCTTATTATTACATTGTGAGATACATCAAATAGCTACAAAAACAACAAGAACAATGAAATAATATATAGGTTGTAAGCTAGGGCCAAAATCCCGCCTCTTGAGGAGAAAAACCTTAAATATCTTCTCTTCTTATAGATTATTAAATTAACGAATACCATGACCTAGTGATTTAGATAAGTAGCCTCCAATATCAAGATGAACTCAGCCTCCTATTGCAAGGACATCGACCTCCTATTGCAAATCCAAAATTTTGTCTCTCAGCAACTGTTGCAACTATTGTTTCTCCTCTTAGAGACATCGATCTCCCTTGTATAGCCTTTTCTTCCCTTTGGATGCCTTTCCTTGAAACTTAGAGCTAGTGAGATGCCCTAAGTGACCTTCACTTGCCTTTTGTCCTCTCTTTCCTTCAAGATCAAACCAGAGATAGTCTCAGCGTGGAGACCCTAACTTCAACTTTCACAAGAGAGAGAGAGAACTAGCCCAAGCAATTCAATTTCTTCAACTTCCTCTTCATTCATTATTTCTTTGACGTTTCTTCTTCCTCTTCTTCACATAGAATGAGATGAGTGAGTGTGTCTAATGGAGGACAAGTTCCTCTCTCTATATAGGATCTGTCAAGGGTAGACATGGTTCTTTATGTAGGCTAACTTGATCTTGAAGGTATTTAGACACTTTAAAGATGTCCTCCAAGGCAATGTGTCTCACACAAGGCCTCAAAATATCTCTTCCAAAATTTTATCATCATTAACAAAATAATCAATATAAACTAAACCAAATATTCTTCTAAGATATTAGGAAGAGACTTTGTTAGTATATCAACTACTTAATTTTCTATCGGGACATGTTGTAGCTTCATGATGCCATCCTGCACCAAGTTCATAACACACCAATTGGATTTTTGCTACTTGTTCTATGAAGAAATATAATTATATTAATGAAACATGATGACTACATAACCAGAAAATGTTGAATCTCAAAATAGTTTTGTGAAAAAATTCCATCACCTAAGGAGAACATATAGACGAACGAGATAGTAAATATGAGGCTCCCATAATAGGTACAACTTAACCTCCACCCATCCATATCTCATTCTAGTAGTTTGAATTAATTTGATTGTCCCCCTTTAATGCATCCATCAGTAAATCACATGAACTATTGAAGCCTAGTATTTTCATATATTGAAAAGGTTTGGTTGATCCAATCCCTCTACTCTACTACTTCTCACATGGATACATTGTCAATATATTGTGTGTAAACTCAAGATAATTTTTGACCTGAGTTTTAGTATCACGAATTAAATATTCCTATCCATTCCCTACTTTATTTTGTATAAACATGAGAAGGAGACATGAAAAGTTGACATACTAGTGACATGAATTCTAAATAGTCCACAACATCATAAGATGATCCATAGAAACATCACTAGAAGTCAACCCATATTAAATAATTATCAATTTAATAATTCATTATATAGTTTAATATATGTTATTTTCTAAATAAACCATGGTTGACAATAGTTTTGTTAACAATAACAAAAAATATTATATAAAAGAATATGTTCGTGTGTTTTTTCATTAGAGAAATCAATGTTGATCATATTTTGATGTAGGAGCATCGGGATTAGCCAGCAATGTGAAAAATTGTTGACATGTTATGGCTAAACAGATTGAAATTCATTAACTATTGGGTCACAACCAGTTTTACTGAGAGGGTTAGATCTCTCAAATGGTTTGTTATAATTCATTATTATAATAAGTTGAGACTATCTTATTTTAGATTTAGTGATAGAGTTGTTTGAATATGTGTGAGGGGGAGCTAAGAAATAGAGGATTTGTTGTTAGATCTCTTTAGAATAGAGGATTGATGTTAGATATTGTTAGAGGATTTATTTGAGAATAAAAGAGGGAAAATGTAATAAGTGAGAGACGAGAGAGAGGATTGCTGAGTGGAGTGAGGCATAGAGTGAGTGGATTGCATTCCTTTGGAGACACAGGTATTTATTATAATAACAAGTCGAAGGTCGAGACTCTGTTATTTACTTTATTATGAATAAAACACTATTGCGTGCATTATCGTTTGAGTAGTCTGTGGAGGCTTTAAATGTTGACTTCCTTTCTTTGCGTGTAAACACTCCAATGCTGCCCCTGTGGTTTCATAGTTCGTAGTGGAAATCCATGCATTTATGATAGATTTGGTGTAGTTTGGATCCGCAAGCGGAAATCCAATTTACACAAGAAATCACGCTAAAACACTTAGTGGATTCAAAAGGTGGATTTGAAAGGTTATGAAATCGGTTGTTGATTGTTATTGGGTCCAGTAATTCCTTTATTTATTGCATTGCTCAAACCATTCAGTGAGTGGTAATACCTGCCATGAACCTGGTGATATGTGATCACTGACATATCACATCGTTGTTTCGGAGTGGAGGTGACATATGTGTCAAAGCAGCCTTTGTAAACTACCGATAGCAATAGCGATATCGCATCGGACCAAGGGACCGTGTTGATAGCGGAAACCTTGTGATAGTAGACTGTCAATATTGCGATGGGATCCTGACTGTCTGATCAGTTAGTTCCAGATCTATGGTGTTAGTACATATATTTACTTATAAAGGTGGAAAAAGCCTTCTTTAATCCTTTTTCAAAGTTTTGGGTCTCGAAAGGGATGAAAGTGCCGATTAAACATTGAAGGGTTGCTTCGGACCTGAGAAAGGGGAAAGCATTGTTTTAAAGGGATTTGGTCCCGATTGTGAGGAGGGGTGATTTTGTGTTTAAATATCTATTTGTGTTTTATTAAAAACATTGTTTCTTCTGCATTAGTCTTTGGTATCAGAGCAGAAGAAAGAGATGTTTGCAGCAAATATGCCACCGAGGAGAGAAATTGGTTTATGAAGACCAGAACCAAATGAAATTTGTTGGAAGAATTGTGGAGTTTGTGTGCATGAAAGAAGATAATGGAGACAACCCAAAGAAGAGTTCCTAATGATGGAGCTGAGAGTTGTTCAGAATAATTTGCTACAGATGTGGGAGAAATAGAAGAAGACAATGAAACTGCCAAAGTCCTTAAGATGTTGGCAATAGTAGGAAGCAAACCTAAGATGGAGATTCCTATGTATGAAGGGAGTGTTGGGACTCAGAAATGTCATATTTTCATCCACCTTTTTCTTCACTATTAACCTTTTATCATATCATTAACCTTTTATCATATCATTTTCATACATAGATTTGGGTTTCACCTTCCTATTTCCCATTTCATTAATTTTTGTATTACAAGTGAATTTATGATTAAATATTAGAAAATATACATATTTTTATATATATCTCAAGAATATGTGAGTTTTGTGATGTGTAGGAAATATGTGAAGAATTAATTCCAAGAAACTTATCCATATCTCTTCCACCATATTAAGGAGATAATTATGCAAGCCTATTCCTAAGGAGAAAATCATGGAGGATTTGGTTGGCATATCTTATCCAATCCGTAAGGAGAAAATCATGGAGGATTTGGTTGGCATAACTTATCCAATTCCTAAGGAGAAGATCATGGAGGATTTGGTTGGCATATATTATCCAAGATATGTGAGAGATTTGTGGGATCATATGTTGTAATAATGGGAAATTAGTTCAGAGTGCTTGAGAGAATATTGGATATGTAATAATGAGAATGTTATCTTCTTCATTTATATAATAGAGTGCTCTCTCTTCATTTTAATAATGAATAATGAATAATGAATAATAGAGGATGGAGATTAACTATGATTCATATTCTTTTATTGTTATGGTTTCATGATTTGTAATTTGATTCTTGTAATATAATTTGAGATATTTTTCTTGTTGTGAGCTCACATATGTTGTTTGTCATTCAATTCTTCACATGTTGTATTGCTTTTCCTTTATGCAATTTCCGGATTTCCTAGTTAGTGTTTCAAAGCCTTTCTAGATTAATTTGATTTCAGTAATTTAGATTAAATTAGTTCCACCTCGGTCCTCCATATATAGTGCATGTGCCTCGTAAGTCTACGAACCTCGGATTAACAAATTAAATAGTTGGGCAAGTACTACAACAAAATTAAACGAACATATTTTCACCCAACATTTTGGCGACGCTGGTCCTTTTGTTTTTAATTCAATTTTTTTAGTATGCTAATTTTTTTTTTTTTTTTTAGGATCTCTTTCAACATGATTTAACAATGAGTCTTATCTTGGAACTACTCACTCATATCCTAGTAGAAGTCGGAATATCTTCTTCCTTGGAAGAGGAGATCTTGACCAAAATTAAAGGTTCAACTACTCCCCAAGAAATAAATGAAGATTCAACATCAGAAGAATCCTGCATATCTGATGGTGAACAATCATTCGAACAAGAGATCGAGGAAGAAGAACAACAGATCGGAGAAGAAGAACATGAGTTACAACATGATCTGAGTGAGAGAAACTGTGCTTATCAAAGCTTTATCGAACAATGGTTCCAGGTAAGTACTATATTAGATTCAACTTTTTAGATTTTAGTTGATTTACAGTTACAACAACTAGACTCATTCACCACCGAATATTTTCATTTTTCATTTGAAAAATTGCTACTGAATATATTGTTGTTATTGCTACGTGAATGGCTTCATTGGAAGTTTAATTACACGTAACAAATTTTTTTCTAATTAGTGTAGAGTAGGTAGGCTTTCATCTTTTAGTTTTTTCTTTCATTTTCAATTTTTCTTAGAATAAGTATGCTCTCCTTCGTGCTTCGTGCGATCGCGAGGATTAGAAAATAGGGATGATTTAGACTACTTTCAAGAATAAATAAATGTTTTGCAATATGCTTGATCAAAACATCTTTCAACATGCAAATCATTGTGTCCATTTGTTAAAAAAATTAAGTCTAGAGAAAGTTTAGTTTCTTTCCAATTTTTCATTGATTAAAAGAAAATATATTTAAAAAAAAAAAAAAACTAACGATTTTTGTTTTTAACGATAAGGTCAATTTCATTTTTTGAATTTTAAATATAAATAAATAAAAAATAAATAAAAACATAAAATAATAAAAAAAAAAAAATAACACAGTCAACCACTGCACTCATAAATAAACAAGAATCTGGAGCCATTGGGATCGGGTGCTTGCCTTCAAGCCTAGTAAGGTACATTTTCTGTATCTTCTTTTTCACTTTGTTTATTATACAAGGGTGGTGCTGGCACCTTATGCTCTTCAATCCATCCCACACATCATTCTCATTCCCTAACTTCAACCTCAAACCCTCTTCTGCAATAGCCCTCCTGGGTGATGCCGAGGTCATTGCCAATAGGGAGTCTTCAGTTCGAATCTACGGGTCTTCACCCAGACATGCACGACATCTCATATATAGGAGACTTGTTAAATTTCTTCAGTCCTTATGTCCCAGCTCCTTGGTTTCTTTTTCTTCGTATTTATCCTTTTCAATGTCTGCTGGTAATGGTGATGGCCTGGTGTTTGTGATAACGCCACGTGGGAACCCCCTTGATGGGCAGTGGTTTGGGTTGTCTTTGACAAAGGGCTTAGTTTCTCGCATACCCAACTTGTTTGCTGTAAAATTTGACTCAGCCCAGAATAAGGAGGTCATGGAAATTAATGCTAACCATGTGGGTATTGACATAGAGAGCTTGATCTCTTCAAAAACTGTTGATGTTTCTGAAATGGAATTGACCCTCAATGATGGAACTCAATTTCATGCTTGAATAGACTATGATGTAAGGTCCAAGGTTCTAGAGGTCAGGTTGAGTAAATCTGGTCTGATTAGGCCCTCTGCTCCCCTAATTTCACACTTTGTTGATTTATGGAAGGATGAGATGTATGTGGGGATTCGCTCCTGTAGTGGGGATTCATCTCAGAACAATGCAGTTTAGTCATGGAGTTTCACTAGTAGCCCTTTTCATCGTCCCCATCACTCTCATCCCGTGAACCCTTAAGCCTTCTCTTAGAATGGAAGGAGTTCTTTCCACTGGAGGGGTAATGATATTTTGGACATCTCTGTGGCTTTGCTTTTCGGCACGGGCTGTGGTGCTATGGCTGCTGCATACCAAGGCCATAACGACGGCAACATTGGTTGGCTGTAGCGATTCAGTCGGCCAGAAAATCTTAGGCACAAAAAGGCTTCAATTGAAACAAGTGTCTCTCATGATGCTATATAGCTTTGCATATGTAAGATCCTTTGGGCACTTCTTGGATACGTTTATGGATTACATATTCAAAGGCAAAAAGGATACAAAAACAATTGCTAAAAAGGTTCTGCTGGAGCCACTAACTTCTTCCACTTGGAACAATTTCTTTTTCATGCTTTACAATGGATTGATAGTTGATGGAAGATCATGGTTTCTTGTGAAGCACAAGCTCAAGAAGGACTTTCCCTCTGTGCAATTAAATGCCTGGAAGGTTTGGCCAATTGTAGCTTGGGTGAACTACTAGTATTTGCCTGTTCAATTTCTTGTTTTATTTCGGAGTTTCTTTGTAGCTGTTGGGAGTGGATCCATCACTCAAGCCCTGTTTATTGACATATTCCTTCAACCGGTTCAAAATTGTCTCCGTTGGATTCTCTGCCACTCCATGAAATTTTGTGAATCCTGTCACATGGATTTTAGTTTTGGGCGGCCCCTCTGATCCCATTTTCTCACTTCTGGATGTTTGAAGCAAAATTCATCGACCCCCAATCCCAATTTTAGCTGCCCTGATGAAATGTGCTGGCATTCTCAGAGGACTCCCATATTTCTTGAGGACAGTGACATTTCCCGCGCGATCGAGACAACCCCGCCAACCAAACAAATTTGCACTCTTTGGTGAATGAAGGATATGATGTTGTTCTGATGATGTTGGTCGGTTTGTTTGCAATTATGTATACTATCACTCAATTCACTATGCTGCCAAGCATGGCATCAAATCTCTGTTTATACATGTCCCTCTATTTTCAAAGGTGGATGAGGAAATTCAGATGCAGTTTATTAAATCTGTTTTGGAGGTACTACCATCTATTTGATACATTCTTGCTGTATTTGATTCTTGTGGAAAACAATGCAGGTTGTGTATAGATTCTTTTGTTTCATAATCATCCATTTTGTAATTCTTTCAAGTGCCATAGATATCTGTCCTGTGATGAAAGTGTCACACCCAAGATCCAAAGATATATGGAAAAATCTCTTCATCCATATCAACGATTTGTGTTAAATAATATGAATCTTATTATCAGTGCAAGTAGCTGAATTTGATTTAACAAAAAAAAATAAAATTATAATAATAATAATAATAAAATAAAAATTACCCTCATTCGTAAACTCACTACTTGTTCCCTACCAAATACAACATCTTTCCAAATGTTTTCAATCAATTTTCCTGCAAACCAATAAAAACATTTTGAACAAGTATTGCACAATCATGAGTTCATTGCATGGGGACATGCAATATTTCTATTTGGGGAGAAATAAAAGTAGGTTGGAGTTTTTTTTGTGAATTTGTGGGCAAGAGTTAAGATGCATATACTAACAAGTGAAATGAGATTGGTGTTATGTGTAGGTCAACGAGAAGCTTATGCAGAAAGCTCAACATTACAATGTGACACCCTTTCATCCACCATTAGTGTAACTTGGAAAATAATTAAAATGGACATTTCATAAATTCTTGAAATTGAGCTAATTTGTTTTTGAGTCACTTTATACAGGAATGATCGATGGAGATGGCACCCAAAGGTGACAATTTTTATGCAGGAATGGTGCTGAGTTTTTCAGAGTGAAGACAATCTAATGCAAAAGTGACTTTTCGAAATCACAATGAAACATGCATCATTGTATGCTTGAAGGAACTAATTCTTCACTGCACATATCATGACATTTTCCACTACACAAAATTCCTTTTGCCTTCTTCCTTCCAAGCACCTAAATCATCCTTGTGTTGCAGCCCATATTCCATTTCATTATCTTTCACGACTTCATGCACACCTATTTTTTCTGAATCGCATACATCCCTTTATCCTTTTCAGTTTATTTTTTCCATCTAGTTTGCCTTCTGAATAAAACTCATTCCCTTTCCATGATTACATTGCCTTTATTTCCTAGCCATGCTGATCCACATTGTGTGTCCATGAGTTCTTTCCATTTATAGTCCTACCAAATCGTTTTGTACAAACTCACGTTGACTGATGTGGGATTCCTTAAGGCCCACCTTTCAAGAAGCCTTGCCCCATAGACATCAACACCTTTTCTGGGAAATAGACTAGAGTTCCTTCTGACTACCTAGAGGCTTGCATGCCTTAATGGCAAGTTCTCTCACTGACGATCATGGGAATACATCAATGTCCCTTGATCTTCAGATATTGCAAGTGGCTCAACCTCAACACATCCATTCGCACTTCGTAAGATGTACTCAGGTACCTTGGCACTCATTGATGTCAATAGTGAGTTGCCTCGCATTGGTTAATGGCATGCATCAATGGCCGGTAATCCAATGATTTCTTTTCATGCTCGACATCGACACATTGCTTCACATGATTAGAATTGTACCACCGCCTTTGTAGTGGGTGAAGACTATACACTTTTTCATGACTCCCTCAGCAGTTACAGTAGTATGCATTCTAATCTATGAGAGTACCATAGTTCCACTTTCAGCGTTTATCTTTTCAATGATTCAGCATCAGCAGTTCAGATTCCTTCATTTCCCAGGATCCAGTAACAACCACATCAGTCACATTTTCTTGATCCAGCAGCAGCAGCAGCTATATTCCTATTGCATAATTCATAATTCTTGGGTAAGTAGAGGTATGTTGTTTTCTAATCTTTAATCATGCAATTACTTATATGCTAACTTGAATATTTTGGAAAATTCCCTCACCATGCTACATTTCCTTTAATGAGCCATGTCAAGTTGCATGAGGACATGCAACCAATTCAGTTGAGGGGGGCGAGAACTATATTCGCTACATATTCACTTCCATGATTCCATTTCTTCACCACTATCACTCCATTTTTTCTCATTTACCATTCACCAACATTTATTTTCCAATGATACTTTGCTTCATACACAATATTGGCATGCTTCATTAATATTACAAAAGGGCTTTCTTATGCACATTATCATTTCTAGTGAGTGTTTACATTATTATTGAAGAAAAGAGAAGATAAAACGAAATGAATGTTGTTAACACAAGAACCAACATTCTTTGTATTCATGGTTGTCACACAAGGACCAACCATAAGAAAATGTAAATTGTTACTCATATCTTTCACATATCCTGGAAACATTAATTATTAAAAGACATCATCATGTAAAGCCAAAGTTCAAGATGCCAAATGTTCTTAAAAGAGACCCATGCATGGTTGCATGAGGACATGCAACAAGTTCAGTTGGGGAGGATGTTGG